>JBAKBP010033214.1:0-22142 GCA_037953745.1 Lithodes maja
GTATAGGCGTCTGTCAGGGATAATGCACACACACTCTCGCAATCAACACACTCACTGATCTTGCCACTTAACACCGGTTGCAAAGTTACAGGCAACGACCACTCACGACATTCCTTATCCCTCAGACCCTTCGTCAACACGTAATCTAGCTCTACTTGCACCACAGGCTGTCGAGCAGGATTTATACGGTAGGGAATTAAACTGAGCCTGGCACTATTTCCAGCCTGCATGTCGGATTCTACCCCGTACATCAGGCCTGGAGAAGCAACAAACATGCGGATGCACTGCCACAGCCTAGTAAACAACTTATCTCGCAGAATAACAATCCTAGTGCCCTTCCACAACCCAGCCGAGACCGCAGCTTCTAACCTGTAGTCTCCCTCCTTCTCCACCTTCGTCCCTAGAACAGCCAGGTCATGAGAGGGACAATCAGTACCACCTGTGCAGTCACTCCCATAGTTCATTATTGCTAAGGCTTCCCCGCCGATACCGTACATGCGCATCCCCGCATTCCTTGTGACGACATCTGCCTGCGCAGCATCACCGCTTTTAGAGACATGGCCAGATACAGTCGGTCTATGGTAGGGCTGTTGCATTAGACTAGAGCAGCATTGGGAGGCTATGCGACGACCGGGCACAGCCACTCCACAGCAAACCTCACCAATCTGCTCAATGTCCTCCTTTTGACCACCACCCTTGGCAGCCATGAGCCGACCCTGACCTGGCAACCATGCCAAAGCCTCGTCGCCCATTTGAACCACCGAAACAACGAGGCTAGCGGTCTTTTAACATTCACGTGACCTGCCCGCGGAACATCTTGCACCGCCCGAGTTGTGAGGCTCAGGGGCTCGGCACGACCAGTGGTGTATGAACCGAGCTGGTGCTGGAGCGCTGCACACTGCTGCTCAGGCAGGTGCTCTAGCGCTTCCACAGCCACCAGACTCGTGTCCCCCGCCCACTGCTCCGCCGAGACATGACAATCCCTACTCTCCTCCACCTGTGCCCTACTGCCCCCCTCTCCTTCTCCACCTTGGTCGCGGCAGACCAACGCAGGGACAGTAGGCTGCTCAGGTGGTTGCCTCACAAACTCCTCCAACAGGTTCACATGACATGTTTCCCCGTCCTCGTGTTTGATCTTGACAGCACCATTACCACACTTCTGAACTTCCGGATCCTCCAACTGCAGTTTACAAATATCTGAGGGAACCAACCTGTCTAGATGCTTCCGAAGCAACCCAAGTCCTCCCCCAATATCAAACTGAGCAACCCTTTTTTCTCTCCGTGTGTATCGTTGCTGCCTCGGAGTCTCTTCCTGCCCTACCTCCTCACTAGCTGTGACAGGTCCTGGGGCCTCTCCAGACTCTAACATAGGTGCCAATAATGAGTCACCAAGAAACACTGCCGGCTCAAAACTCTCCAATTGACCAACACTTCCCGTTTTCTTGTGACCTTTCCTCCGCGGTTTGATAGACTGAGGTGGTGGCTGCAAGGCTCCGGATGTCTGAGAACGCGTCACAACACACGCCATGGTTTGTACGCTACACTTCTCAACCCGCTCCAGTTCCTCCCTACTAACGTCGGCCGCCTTCTCGGCAACGACCAAGGGTGAAATCTTAGAAGCAGGCACCGCAAAGTCGTTGCCGAGGAGGAGGTCGACGCCCCCAACAGGCAAGTTCTCTACGATTCCGACATCCAGCTCCTTCGCCACACCATCCCCCTCCAGCTCCATCCGCACCAGCGGGTAGGACTTCGTAGCATTGATCCCCTGAACTACCACCACCCGAGCAGCGTTAATCGGCCTACCAGTAAAGTTCTTTAACAAGGTCTGAGGAGCCCCAGTATCACGCAATAGCTTAACTCCTCGCCTTCGCCAGCCCACCTCACAAAACCATGCCCTCTATGACCCCCAAAGACGTCGCGGACAGGGTTCGAGCCTTCCGGACTCTTGAACACAGGCTGTGTCCCAACCTCTGACGAACTACCCTTGGCAAACTCAGAAGATATAGGCGACACCCCTATGCTGCGAGCCAATGACACAACCTTGTTTGATGGCTTGTTCGGACAAGCATTTGCAAAGTGACCCTCCTTGTGACATGCAAAGCACTCTTTACTCTTTGGATTCCCTTGGGAGTGGGAGGTACCATTAGACTTCTTATACGGGACGGTATTTGGTTTATGTTCAGTTTTATTGTCAGTGCTACCTGGTTTTGTGTATTTATGTGTATCAAAATTCTTGGGAGGGGGAGGGGTACGATCCTTTGCACCCGACTCACTCCTAGCTGCTGCTTCGCACCCTCGAATTAATGACAGTCGGAGGTCAGCCATTTCTGCTGCCTCCTGGAGAGTTCTAGGATTTTTTTCCTTTATACGCCTGTGCACTTAAAGAACTGCTCCGAGAGAACCAACTCCCTCAACTCCTCAAAAGTAGCTGCCCTCTCAGAACGCAGCCAATGTCGTAGTGCATGAGACAAGTCCCGGGCGTGTTCTAGGAAGGTACTATCCTTGCCCTTAGTAACACCCCGAAACTTCAAGCGGTAAGTTTCTGGTTGTAACTCATAGGCCCGTAGCACAGCCTTCTTTAGCTCATCATAAACTAAACAGGACTCTAAAGGTAGTGCATCATACGCTTTTAGCCCCTTTCCTAGGAGTCTTGATGAAACTAATGCTGCCCACTTTTCCTGAGGCCACTGGTGTTCCTGACACTTCTTCTCAAATCGCATAAAAAACTCAGTCACACATGATTCATCGAACACAGGAACTAGTTTAAGCAGGTGCGACAATGATTGGTCCCGATGTCTGTTACCTCCCCCAATATTTCGCCCTGTTACCTCCACTCGAGATCTCTCCAGCTCCCTGTCAGCCCGATACCTAGTAGACTCTGCCTGCAGTTCAGCCTCTCGTATAGCTGTTCTCTCTGCAGCCTCAGCCTGAGCTCTAGCAGCCTCAACCTGAGCTCTAGCAACCTCAGCCTGCACACTAATCTGTCTTTCAGCGGCCTCAACCTTAGCTCTAGCAACCTCAACCTTGGCCATCTCAAGCCTAAACAACAAATATGGAGTCAACCCTTGAGGAGGGGAAGGTGCATTTAATGGGGAGGGTCCCTGTGATTGAATTCCACACTGCCATTGACCATCAACTTGGGGGTATGTACTAAATTCAGGCACCCTGATGTTTGATACGGGGGTAGAGTGGAGGGGGGGCTGGGGACCGGGGCCCCCAGTCGCCTCTCCACCCAGGTCTCTCCCTTCTAAACCCAATATCAAAGTCCTCAGCTGATCTTTCCTCATGCCACTTAAACCCTGGTGACCCTGAAGACCTGCCACACATTTTAAGCCATACTTATTCAGCTTCAACACCCTGGCAGCAGTAAGGGGCACCTCTAAAAATCTTCTAGCACCCTCCTCGCTATCGACTAGCCACTCCACAGGTCTTTCTCCCTCCGAGCCTGTATCGTGACCTGACCCATCATTGTGTTCTGATGTATTAGACATGTTTGTGCACTGCAGTAATTATCACGGTTATAGAATGTGCCTTATCTCCTATGCAAGTATGTATATACTAATGTTATTTAAAGTCTTTAATGTGTTATATTGGTTGCTCAAAAAAAAAAACTCTATGTCCACTGTATTCCTCTAATCATAAGGAATCTCAAAACAAATGACCACTATATTCCTCTGTTCAGTAAATCCTATGCAAGGTCGCCATTTGTTACGTCCTGGGATATATAACACTGGGCTCTTTCTATTGGACTAGGTATGCGGCAACAAGCAACAACGGAAAACGCTAGATCCCACCCTTATCTATAAACCCAGGCAACAAACCACCCTAAACCGTCAAGAGTCCTGCCTGGACAACAACATATCCTATGACTCGGTTATAGGGTGCACGCACTATAGACTGCTGATAGTCAAGCAGGCTATATAAAAGATCACACAATTTAGTTGACTTAAAGCTTCAAGGAAAAGATAGATAACGGAATTAAATTGCAGAAACAATTTAATAACAAACTAGAAGAAAGTACATTTAACGTTACGTTAATTAATACAACTAATCACCCCTGCGTGAAAGAAGGTGAAAGCAAACAGTCCTCAAAACAACGTACAGGTAGACAAGATGCAGGTTTCTAAACTGCATGCGGCTACTGTAGGATCTGATGCTTAGCAAAGAAAGTATGTTACGGATTTAGAGAACTCTTAACTCATAAGCAGGAATAAATACTAGTGATAGGCCATACAGTGTATAATGGCATAGATATAATTAAATAAAGGCAGCAACTCGCAACATAACCACATACAGGTGTGCTTCTCACTCTTAGTCAGGCAAGCCTGCTCGGACAGAGTCTCTAAGCCACACCCCGACTCACAATGCTCACAAAGACGGTAAACTGTGGCACAATAACAAGCATACAGATATAATAAACCGCTAGCTATTAATCTGCCAGGTGGCAGAGGTCTAGCCGGAAGGATATAGGCTTCGGATACTCGGGCTGAGCCACCTGCTCTAGCCTAGGGACGTTCCCAAGTCTGTGCGCCTAATTACTCTAATTGAAAGGGTGCTCTCTTGAGAGACTCAGATCCCAAGTATCTGACTCTCTCCTGGCGACCCTAGAACAAACGCAAGACGTGCTAGCACAGTGCTGAGTGGACTAGGCATGGGGCCTCACACAACACAACACTAGACACACAGGCACACAGACAAGAAAATGCCCCCCAGACTCCCACGGGTATCCTAGTAAAGTCGTGCAGGTCCACAGGACTCGCACCAGCAGACTTCACTTAAAGGATCGCAAAAAAACCTCCCCTCCGGTCTAGCCCCTGCTCACCTGCCACAAGAACACACTAGCAAGCATGAAACCACCAAATATGAGACAACAAAAAAGCTTCCTAGGTCTCATTAACAATTATATCTCTGCATAAGGCCCAAAATCCTATCTAATTATCTGAGAGCTCGTCGTTAATACAATAATAGATATAAGGTCTATCAAGGGGATGGGATAATTAAATAGATTGGTGAAGTAGTAGAAAGAAGGTATACAAAGTAAGAGAGAAAGTTTCTAAGGGGGGGTTGAGAGGGATAGATATCAAGGGGGTCCGAAGGGTACGACAGTGAGGTGAGCTCTGAGTCTTGAATCTGTCTGGACCCCACCCTAGGCATGCGAAATACATCCCATGCTTGGCAACACTCAACACCGTTGCCGGGTCAAAATCGTCTACCCCTTGCGTGAGTCGAAACTAAGCCTAACGTTGCGATTAATTGGCAACAATCAGGCTCGTCCCAAGCTAGTCTCTCCGCGCCCGCGCGAAGCAACGTCCCCCAGCCGGTCTCTCTCTCCCGCTCGTCATCTCCCACTCTCACTAGCCTTACATCTTATATATAATAATGAAACAATCAACTATCGAGAATAAAATATACTAAGATGCGTTGGTTAAGAATAAGGGCAGCTTCAAGCTGTGAAACAACATAAGAATATCCCAGACATTAGTTACATTGTCGTAGGATATATACTAAGGAAAAGCCGGCCGGCCGGCTGCCTCCAGCCGGTTTCTAAACGGCTGGGCAGCCGACCCTCGCGCATGCCCGCACGTGGCTACTATGCAGGAGCGTCACACTCCCTGTCTCACTTATCGATCGACACTGATGCTTATGTGATGTCTCTCTCTTGCCACAATCTCTATATGCGTCCCACACGATCTTGAAACTGGGTGGTGCGGAAAATAAACCGATAAACAAGGGAATACGAGGGAAAATAGGTGATAATTGAATCGGCCGGGGGAGGTTTGAACACATGTAGAGGAGTGATAGCAGGTATGGAGGGGAATTATCTCACTTAATCACATATACCTTTGTTTTGAGTGCCACTGGGGTCTTTTAAAAGTTTTTTTTTTTAGGCCTTGGATCTGAAGAGTCCCGTCGTATTCACCCAGTAAAACCTATTAACCTCGTAGCTGCGTAGGTGGGGTCGTGGCCACCCCTCCCTGTTCGGAGGTATTTAGACTGTTTCCTTCACTCAAATCGTCATCGTACCATAAATATCATTAATACTTAATCAAATGCGCCTATTTTATGTTGATTATGAAGATATTAACCTGTTACAACAATAAAACAAGTGGAAACAGCGTTTGGCTGGTTAAAATCGGCAAATGAGAGCGGGAGTTATAGTTATTGAGTGCGAGCCAGCCTGCCAAACATCCACCCCTCACGACGTCTGGAGAGACACTGTCGTGTATTTCTCTCTCTTTCTCTCTTTCATCCGCTGTGTAGCACATACAAGCACCCCCTGCTTATGACTCGCTATTGATAGCACGAAAAAATACCGACGAAATAAGGGAATAACACAGAGAATAAGCGATAATTGAAGGGGGGGGGGGAAGGGGGGATGGAGGAGTGATATTTGGCATGGCCAAGGGGCATTAATAAAAAAAAAAAAAAAAAAAAAACAATCAATTGATACTGGGCTGGTTTAAATGTTTTTTTTTTTAGGCCTTGGATTATATAAGGAGTTCCGCAGCCCAGCGGTAAAACTCTTATTAGTGTTTCCGCACTTGCCGGGTTAAGAGTCTCGGCGCCGTACCCGGCGAATCAAGGGCGCCATACATTCACACTAACGTCAATAAGAAAGGAATGGAGAAAAGATTATGATTGTCTCGTTCTCTCTCTCTCTCTCCTCCCTTCGAGACTTACTTCAGAACTTCCCCTCCGCAGTCAACACAAGGCGCTCATATACCCGGACCACCCAATATAGCGATAATATATCACAAAGCAGTGCCACACACACTACAGCACAACTGGTGTTCCGTGTACTCGATTACCCATGGAGAGCATTTTAGGAACTGAGTAGGGTGGTCACCATCATGGAATTTTCAGTATATGAATTGCTACTGCTCTGAATAGGGATTTAGCCAAAATTACATCATGGTGTGAACTTTGAGGCATGAAACTTAATGCTAGTAAAACACACTCCATTATCATCAGCAGATCTCGTACCTTGGATCCTCCCCATCCTTATCTACAAGTTTCTGGCGAGCAAATTGAGAATGTGGATACTCTGCGTTTGTTAGGAGTTACTCTTGATCCCAAACTTTCTTTTTAAAAGCATATTCGTTCTTTCTCCTCTTCCATTTCCCAAAAAATTGGTCTACTTCGCAAGGTTTATAAAACATTTACTTGTGACGCCACAGTTATCAAGTCTTTTTATGCTTTTATTTTGCCACATTTCGAGTACTGCTCACCAGTCTGGTTGTCAGCAGCTGATTGCCATCTCAAGTTGCTTGACAGGTCGCTAAATTCCATCAGTTTTATTCTACCTCATTTGTCTCTTGATCTGTGTCATCGACGTAAAGTTCTTAGTCTTTTATTTAAAGTTTTTAACAACCCTCAGCATCCATCACATGGGGTTCTGCCTGAGCCCTATATCCGGGCTCGTGCAACTAGATTGACAAGCAATCTTAATGATCTTGCCATGAGCCGTGTGAATTATTCTACCACACAGTTTTCAGTGTTTTGTGCCGGCCATGGTTGACTTGTGGAATAAGTTGCCAAATGAGCTAGTCAATTCAGCTCATATCTCCATTTTTAAGTCTAGAGTTAATGCTTTTTTGCAGCATTAATTCTAATTTTTAAACTTATTTTATTCAATTTTATTGTATTATATTTATACTTGATATCCTCCACTGCATAATATGTTATCTGTGTTTAATATGTGTATATGTACACTATACAATATATGTTTTTATTTTTGTCTAAGTTTTCATAAGTTTTCTCTCCAGTGCCTCCGGGTGTTTTGTGTGGATTCATCTTGATGGTGTTTCTGCACCCTGGTTGGAGACTTCGGCAACTCATATAATAATAATAATAATAATATAAACTTCAATAAGTGTTCAATAGTTAAGTAATGTGAGCTCTATTAAATCATTTGATGAGGAGAACTATATATTTTGACAACAGCAAACACCAGGTTATAATGTTGTGTATTATGTTTGTGTAAATCCGCCTTTAAACACACTCGCATCCCAATTCTGTCTAACTCTGTAACCTAAAAGTGATCCAATTTTCCCAATCATTCTTATACTCAACAAGTAAGCTTTTGGAACTCTCTCTCTCAATCTGTCTTTCCCTCATCCTATAACTTGGACTGCTTCAAGCTCCGTGTGTCCAGGCACTTAACTCTAACGTACCTTGAATTTAGATCTCTGTCACTCAACTTCGGGGGAAACACTCGTTATAGGCAGCTTTGTCATATGTCTCTGGCATACACATGAAAATATAGTGATCTGGTTTTCATAATAGTTTATTTAACCAGGCTCGCTATTGCTCGCCAGAACAAAAAACTCGACTGTCACGAATCATTTTAACATTGACAACGAAATGGGACAAAAGGTGGTTATTTTGCCAAACTAATGGGCCGAACGTCTTAAAATATAAAAACTAATAGGGCTAAACATGAGGGAGAAGGGGATCCAGAACAAAACCTATACCTTCCCTTAAGCCCTTACATCCCCCCAATAAAGTCCCTATAACAAGGGCCTAACCCTAGCCTAGTCAATCATGAGAGTGCACGATGTTAAAAACTGCATCATCATCCACCCACAAGCTCTCTCTCTCTCTCTCTCTCTCTCTCTCTCTCTCTCTCTCTCTCTCTCTCTCTCTCTCTCTCTCTCTCTCTCTCTCTCTCTCACACACACACACACACTCGCACACAAACGGTCATGGTGGCCGAGCGCGCTTAGTACACTGTACTGGGAGCGCTAGCTCTGGTGTCGGGGGGTTTGATCCCACGCGCCGGCAGGGGAAGTTCTCTCAAAAACTTTCCCTGGCCGTGAAGGCAAGGTCTCGGGGGGGCCCACAAAGTCTCCTGCCCACTTCCTACTCCCTCGGGAGTATGTTATAAGGGGAGATGGTTGATTTTTCAGGCTCCCCTTCTCCCTCATGACTAGCCCCATAAGCTTTCAGATTTCATGATGATCGGCGCATCAGTATTGGCAATTTTACGACTTTTCGACCCATTTCTTTGTCAATATTAAGACTTTTCTTGCCACATAGGTGTCGATTATTTCCTGGGGAGCGATAGCAAGCCTGTAATTTAGAAGGAATATTTGTCTAGGTAAAAAATGTACACATTTATCTAGAAGGGGGATCTTGGGGATGATATTTTAAGCTTGATGGAGGTCTATGGAGCAAAGTAAAACAATAATGAATATACTGTATATATATATATATATATAAATGCAAAAAAATAAACTCTCCCCATTAAGGTGGTTCGGTTAAGTGGAGTGTATAGTGAGAGAAAGAATTATTACAAAAGTTTATGAACATGAGGTGGAAGGGCAGCGAGGGAGAAGCAGACCGAGAGTAAGGTGGAAGGACGGAGCTGAGAGACATAATTATGAGTGAGAGTAGAATACGGGCACCAGTTGGCAGATGACAAAGGCGATTAATTCATTTCCATCCCCTCGGTGATCAAGACATCTGGCAATCTGTCAATTTTAAGAACTTTCGTGCCATTTAGGTGTCGATTTTTTCATGGCGAGCGATAGCGAGCCTGTAATTTGAAAGTAACCGGCCTTCGGCCGGGAAATTTTTCTACCGAAAAATGTACAAATGTACCCCCTTGTCTAGGGGGTGTAATTTTAAGCTTGATGGAGTTCTAGGGAAGAAACTAAATATCTCCCCTTAAAGGTGCTCGGTTGGAATGAGGAAGGCAGATAAACTAGAGGGAGAAGAAAGGACGGAAGAGGAAGAAACAAGAAACACTGGAGAGATGTGATGATAATAACTAAACAAGGTGTAGAATGAGCAGACGGCATTTCGGTGAAAGTGCATAGCCGCATTCACCATCCGACTCCCCTCAGGGGGATACTCCCTGGTGGGTTTCCAGTTATCTGCCCGGGCCATATTAAGTATCCTATCGGATGATTGACAGACTAACATTAGCCATGAGTTCCATGGTATTCCCCTGGGCCTCCTCCACTCAGGATTATCCTCTGTAGATATCATCTGGTAATCATGGTGTGCTTCAGGGAGGCGAACCACATGCCCATACAGCCCAAGTTCGCGTTCACGGACCCTGCATTTGATGTATCTAGAATCAGTTTCACAGAGTAGTCGCTGGTTTGAGATGATAGTCGAGGATCCTGTGAAGACATTTACTACCAAAGAAGTTGATGCATCTCTTCAACTTTCTATTAAGTGTCCATGTCACACATCCATATAATAAGACAGGGAGCACCAGTGTCTTGAAAGTCCGCAGCTTCGACCTTCTGCACAGATATCAACAACGCTATACACTTTTGTTGAGTGAATCCATAATCCCATATGCTAAGCCGAGGCGAATATCAATATCGTAGTTTGACTGACCATTATTATGGATGGATAAGAATAAAATAAACAAATACTAATTATATATAATAGAAAAGAAATTGAGAATGGTCTAATGAAAATAATTAGAAATAAATGAGTGATAGAGGCAGGAGAGGTGTGAACAAATACATATTGTCTAGGGATGGGAAATGAAACGATATGGACATGTTGCAGCAATAAATGTGTTGAAGGTAAGATTGTCAGTACGTCTATATTGAGAAACAAGAGATACTCCTGTAGTACAGAATGAGCTCATGAAAAGAGTTACTAATTAATGTGTGAATAAGGCAGGAAGGTTGTGTAGAAAGAATAGCTACTATTTAATTATATAAATCGTTTAGGGATGGAAAATGACACGATCTGGAAACATTGCAACAGAAAATGTGTTGAATTCAAGACAAATTCATGCATGTGTATATTAACAAACAAGAGATACTCCTATAGTACAGTGTATAATAATTTACAATTCAACCTCAGTGTTGAAACCTGCTTTAGTTATACAGCAGGATATTTGCAGTCCTTCAAAAAATAAAGGGGGGGGGGGGTCAGGACCCCCTTCTCCCTCATGATTAGTCCCATTAGTTTTTTACATTTTAAGGCACACCTCAATGGCACGAAAAGTCTTAAAATTGCCAAGCTTGGCAATTTTAAGACTTTTCGTGCCATTGAGGTGTCGATTTTATTTCCTGGTGGGCGAGTGCAAACCCGAAATTTAGGAGGAATCGGCCTTTGACCGGGACTTTTTTCCACCAAATGTTTTACAAATGTATCTCAAAAGGGGGTTATGGGGGTATATATTTTGTAAGTTTAATGGAGGTCTACGAAAGACACTACAAGTAATAATAATAATATATATATATATATATATATATATATATATATATATATATATATATATATATATATATATATATATATATACAATTACTACATAAAACTATCCCCTTAACTAATCTTCGTACTGCAGATGTTGATGAGGATTTTCAACTTTAACCCATTCTGTGCCGGTGACGACTTCTTAAGATTATTCTAGCTACATTAAGACGATTTTATGAAGCTTAGGAAAGATATATGGTAGCTAAAATGATTAAGTGAGATAGTTTGTATCCTTTAAATTGGCAGATGTCCTTCCTACGCTGAAGAGAATCGCTTTATAGTTGCCAGCATATAATGAAAAGTGCATCATCGGTATTAATGGGTTCCGAAAACGTGTTGTTAATTTGATTTAGCCATATTTAGACTATTTTGTGCAGCTTAAGAAGGATCTGTGGTAGTAAAAAGGGTTAAGTGAGATAGTATTGCTGGAGGCCTTTTTTGAACTGAATAAAATCGTCTAATAGTAGCTAGACTAAAGTAAATCGTCTAATAGTAGCTAGACTAAAGTAAATCGTCTAATAGTAGCTAGACTAAAGTAAATCGTCTAATAGTAGCCAGACTAAAGTAAATCGTCTAATAGTAGCTAGACTAAAGTAAATCGTCTAATAGTAGCCAGACTAAAGTAAATCGTCTAATAGTAGCTAGACTAAAGTAAATCGTCTAATAGTAGCCAGACTAAAGTAAATCGTCTAATAGTAGCTAGACTAAAGTAAATCGTCTAATAGTAGCCAGACTAAAGTAAATCGTCTAATAGTAGCTAGACTAAAGTAAATCGTCTAATAGTAGCCAGACTAAAGTAAATCGTCTAATAGTAGCTAGACTAAAGTAAATCGTCTAATAGTAGCTAGACTAAAGTAAATCGTCTAATAGTAGCCAGACTAAAGTAAATTGTCTAATAGTAGCCAGACTAAAGTAAATCGTCTAATAGTAGCTAGACTAAAAAAATCGTCTAATAGTAGCTAGACTAAAGTAAATCGTCTAATAGTAGCCAGGCTAAAGTAAATCGTCTAATAGTAGCCAGACTAAAGTAAATCGTCTAATAGTAGCTAGACTAAAACAATTGTCTAATAGTAGCCAGACTAAAGTATATCGTGTAATAGTAGCCAGACTAAAGTAAATCGTCTAATAGTAGCTAGACTAAAGTAAATCGTCTAATAGTAGCTAGACTAAAGTAAATCGTCTAATAGTAGCCAGACTAAAGAATATCGTGTAATAGTAGCCAGACTAAAGTAAATCGTCTAATAGTAGCTAGACTAAAAAAATCGTCTAATAGTAGCCAGACTAAAGTAAATCGTCTAATAGTAGCTAGACTAAAGTAAATCGTCTAATAGTAGCTAGACTAAAGTAAATCGTCTAATAGTAGCCAGACTAAAGTAAATCGTCTAATAGTAGCCAGACTAAAGTAAATCGTCTAATAGTAGCTAGACTAAAGTAAATCGTCTAATAGTAGCCAGACTAAAGTAAATCGTCTAATAGTAGCCAGACTAAAGTAAATCGTCTAATAGTAGCCAGACTAAAATAAATCGTCTAATAGTAGCCAGACTAAAGTAAATCGTCTAATAGTAGCTAGACTAAAGTAAATCGTCTAATAGTAGCCAGACTAAAGTAAATCGTCTAATAGTAGCTAGACTAAAGTAAATCGTCTAATAGTAGCCAGACTAAAGTAAATCGTCTAATAGTAGCCAGACTAAAGTAAATCGTCTAATAGTAGCTAGACTAAAAAAATTGTCTAATAGTAGCCAGACTAAAGTATATCGTGTAATAGTAGCCAGACTAAAGTAAATCGTCTAATAGTAGCTAGACTAAAGTAAATCGTCTAATAGTAGCTAGACTAAAGTAAATCGTCTAATAGTAGCCAGACTAAAGTATATCGTGTAATAGGAGCCAGACTAAAGTAAATCGTCTAATAGTAGCTAGACTAAAAAAATCATCTAATAGTAGCCAGACTAAAGTAAATCGTCTAATAGTAGCTAGACTAAAGTAAATCGTCTAATAGTAGCTAGACTAAAGTAAATCGTCTAATAGTAGCCAGACTAAAGTAAATCGTCTAATAGTAGCCAGACTAAAGTAAATCGTCTAATAGTAGCTAGACTAAAGTAAATCGTCTAATAGTAGCCAGACTAAAGTAAATCGTCTAATAGTAGCCAGACTAAAGTAAATCGTCTAATAGTAGCCAGACTAAAATAAATCGTCTAATAGTAGCCAGACTAAAGTAAATCTTCTAATGGTAGCCAGACTAAAGTAAATCGTCTAATAGTAGCTAGACTAAAGTAAATCGTCTAATAGTAGCCAGACTAAAGTAAATCGTCTAATAGTAGCTAGACTAAAGTAAATCGTCTAATAGTAGCCAGACTAAAGTAAATCGTCTAATAGTAGCCAGACTAAAGTAAATTGTCTAATAGTAGCTAGACTAAAAAAATCGTCTAATAGTAGCTAGACTAAAGTAAATCGTCTAATAGTAGCCAGACTAAAGTATATCGTGTAATAGTAGCCAGACTAAAGTAAATCGTCTAATAGTAGGTAGGTAGAGTGAAACGTTACTCTCAAACTTTCTTCTACTCAACATCTGAGCTCTGGAACTCTCTCCCAGAATCAGTCTTTCCCTCTTCCTATGACTTAAATTGCTTCAAACTCCGTGTGTCCAGGCATTTTGGCTCGAACGTCCCTTGATTTTGGCCCTGTCACTCTTTCAACTATGGGGGAGGCACTCGCTATAGGCAGTTATGCCTTTTGCCTCCCTCAATCACATAGAAAAAAAAAAAAAAAAAAAAAAAAAAAAAGACTAAAGTAAATCGTCTAATAGTAGCCAGACTAAAGTAAATCGTCTAATAGTAGCTAGACTAAAGTAAATCGTCTAATAGTAGCCAGACTAAAGTAAATCGTCTAATAGTAGCCAGACTAAAGTAAATCGTCTAATAGTAGCTAGACTAAAAAAATTGTCTAATAGTAGCCAGACTAAAGTATATCGTCTAATAGTAGCTAGACTAAAGTAAATCGTCTAATAGTAGCCAGACTAAAGTAAATCGTCTAATAGTAGCCAGACTAAAGTAAATCGTCTAATAGTAGCTAGACAAAAGTAAATCGTCTAATAGTAGCTAGACTAAAAAAATCGTCTAATAGTAGCCAGACTAAAGTAAATCGTCTAATAGTAGCTAGACTAAAGTAAACGTCTAATAGTATCTAGACTAAAAAAATCGTCTAATAGTAGCTAGACTAAAGTAAATCGTCTAATAGTAGCCAGACTAAAGTAAATCGTCTAATAGTAGCTAGACTAAAGTAAATCGTCTAATAGTAGCTAGACTAAAAAAATTGTCTAATAGTAGCCAGACTAAAGTAAATCGTCTAATAGTAGCTAGACTAAAGTAAATCGTCTAATAGTAGCTAGACTAAAGTAAATTGTCTAATAGTAGCCAAACTAAAGTATATCGTCTAATAGTAGCCAGACTAAAGTAAATCGTCTAATAGTAGCTAAGACTAAAGTAAATCGTCTAATAGTAGCTAGACTAAAGTAAATCGTCTAATAGTAGCCAGACTAAAGTAAATCGTCTAATAGTAGCCAGACTAAAGTATATCGTGTAATAGTAGCCAGACTAAAGTAAATCGTCTAATAGTAGCCAGACTAAAGTAAATCGTCTAATAGTAGCTAGACTAAAGTAAATCGTCTAATAGTAGCCAGACTAAAGTAAATCGTCTAATAGTAGCTAGACTAAAGTAAATCGTCTAATAGTAGCCAGACTAAAGTAAATCGTCTAATAGTAGCCAGACTAAAGTAAATCGTCTAATAGTAGCTAGACTAAAAAAATCGTCTAATAGTAGCCAGACTAAAGTATATCGTGTAATAGTAGCCAGACTAAAGTAAATTGTCTAATAGTAGCTAGACTAAAGTAAATCGTCTAATAGTAGCCAGACTAAAGTAAATCGTCTAATAGTAGCCAGACTAAAGTAAATCGTCTAATAGTAGCTAGACTAAAGTAAATCGTCTAATAGTAGCCAGACTAAAGTATATCGTGTAATAGTAGCCAGACTAAAGTAAATCGTCTAATAGTAGCTAGACTAAAAAAATTGTCTAATAGTAGCCAGACTAAAGTAAATCGTCTAATAGTAGCTAGACTAAAGTAAATCGTCTAATAGTAGCCAGACTAAAGTAAATCGTCTAATAGTAGCTAGACTAAAGTAAATCGTCTAATAGTAGCCAGACTAAAGTAAATCGTCTAATAGTAGCCAGACTAAAGTAAATCGTCTAATAGTAGCCAGACTAAAGTAAATCGTCTAATAGTAGCCAGACTAAAGTAAATCGTCTAATAGTAGCTAGACTAAAGTAAATCGTCTAATAGTAGCCAGACTAAAGTAAATCGTCTAATAGTAGCCAGACTAAAGTAAATCGTCTAATAGTAGGCAGACTAAAGTAAATCGTCTAATAGTAGCTAGACTAAAGTATATCGTGTAATATTAGCCAGACTAAAGTAAATCGTCTAATAGTAGCTAGACTAAAGTAAATCGTCTAATAGTAGCTAGACTAAAAAAATTGTCTAATAGTAGCCAGACTAAAGTAAATCGTCTAATAGTAGCTAGACTAAAGTAAATCGTCTAATAGTAGCTAGACTAAAAAAATCGTCTAATAGTAGCCAGACTAAAGTAAATCGTCTAATAGTAGCTAGACTAAAGTAAATCGTCTAATAGTAGCTAGACTAAAGTAAATCGTCTAATAGTAGCCAGACTAAAGTAAATCGTCTAATAGTAGCTAGACTAAAGTAAATCGTCTAATAGTAGCTAGACTAAAGTAAATCGTCTAATAGTAGCCAGACTAAAGTAAATCGTCTAATAGTAGCCAGACTAAAGTAAATCCTCTAATAGTAGCCAGACTAAAGTAAATCGTCTAATAGTAGCTAGACTAAAAAAATCGTCTAATAGTAGCTAGACTAAAGTAAATCGTCTAATAGTAGCCAGACTAAAGTATATCGTGTAATAGTAGCCAGACTAAAGTAAATCGTCTAATAGTAGCCAGACTAAAGTAAATCGTCTAATAGTAGCTAGACTAAAGTAAATCGTCTAATAGTAGCCAGACTAAAGTAAATCGTCTAATAGTAGCCAGACTAAAGTAAATCGTCTAATAGTAGCTAGACTAAAGTAAATCGTCTAATAGTAGCCAGACTAAAGTAAATCGTCTAATAGTAGCCAGACTAAAGTAAATCGTCTAATAGTAGCCAGACTAAAGTAAATCGTCTAATAGTAGCTAGACTAAAGTAAATCGTCTAATAGTAGCTAGACTAAAGTATATCGTGTAATAGTAGCCAGACTAAAGTAAATCGTCTAATAGTAGCTAGACTAAAGTAAATCGTCTAATAGTAGCTAGACTAAAAAAATCTTCTAATAGTAGCCAGACTAAAGTAAATCGTCTAATAGTAGCCAGACTAAAGTAAATCGTCTAATAGTAGCCAGACTAAAGTAAATCGTCTAATTGTAGCCAGACTAAAGTAAATCGTCTAATAGTAGCTAGACTAAAGTAAATCGTCTAATAGTAGCTAGACTAAAGTAAATCGTCTAATAGTAGCCAGACTAAAGTAAATCGTCTAATAGTAGCTAGACTAAAGTAAATCGTCTAATAGTAGCTAGACTAAAGTAAATCGTCTAATAGTAGCCAGACTAAAGTAAATCGTCTAATAGTAGCCAGACTAAAGTAAATCGTCTAATAGTAGCTAGACTAAAGTAAATCGTCTAATAGTAGCTAGACTAAAAAAATCGTCTAATAGTAGCTAGACTAAAGTAAATCGTCTAATAGTAGCCAGTCTAAAGTATATCGTGTAAAAGTAGCCAGACTAAAGTAAATCGTCTAATAGTAGCCAGACTAAAGTAAATCGTCTAATAGTAGCCAGACTAAAGAAAATCGTCTAATAGTAGCTAGACTAAAGTAAATCGTCTAATAGTAGCTAGACTAAAAAAATCGTCTAATAGTAGCTAGACTAAAGTAAATCGTCTAATAGTAGCCAGACTAAAGTATATCGTGTAATAGTAGCCAGACTAAAGTAAATCGTCTAATAGTAGCCAGACTAAAGTAAATCGTCTAATAGTAGCCAGACTAAAGTAAATCGTCTAATAGTAGCTAGACTAAAGTAAATCGTCTAATAGTAGCCAGACTAAAGTAAATCGTCAAATAGTAGCTAGACTAAAGTAAATCGTCTAATAGTAGCCAGACTAAAGTAAATCATCTAATAGTAGCCAGACTAAAGTAAATCGTCTAATAGTAGCTAGACTAAAGTAAATCGTCTAATAGTAGCCAGACTAAAGTAAATCGTCTAATAGTAGCCAGACTAAAGTAAATCGTCTAATAGTAGCTAGACTAAAGTAAATCGTCTAATAGTAGCCAGACTAAATTAAATCGTCTAATAGTAGCTAGACTAAAGTAAATCGTCTAATAGTAGCCAGACTAAAGTAAATCGTCTAATAGTAGCTAGACTAAAGTAAATCGTCTAATAGTAGCCAGACTAAAGTAAATCGTCTAATAGTAGCTAGACTAAAGTAAATCGTCTAATAGTAGCCAGACTAAAGTAAATCGTCTAATAGTAGCTAGACTAAAGTAAATCGTCTAATAGTAGCTAGACTAAAGTAAATCGTCTAATAGTAGCCAGACTAAAGTAAAAAGGGCGATACCGGTACTGGATGAGTTAATAGCCAGACAATGATTTAATTGTTCATGCGTGAACATTTGTTGAATATGAAATAAAAAAAACAATACGAATGGTACAGTGACATTATGGTGTATTAATGTACATGTTTGACATACAAAACCATATATGTGTAACTTCTCTTTCTCTCTCTCTCTCTCTTTCTCTCTCTCTCTCTCTCTCTCTCTCTCTCTCTCTCTCTCTCTCTCTCTCTCTCTTTGTCACATACACACACACACACACACATAGAGTAACACTAAGGGATGAATAAAAGAGTCACTTCATCGCATCTTCGCCCAAACATCCCTTCCCTTTTTTTGTAAATATTCTTCTCTGTTATCCTCCAAAATATGTCAGCTCTCGCTTAGTCTGTGAGAGAGAGAGAGAGAGAGAGAGAGAGAGAGAGAGAGAGAGAGAGAGAGAGAGAGAGAATCATTCTGACTAGTATAAACATTACCGGAAAGTGTTCTACCGGCTTCTAACTACTTAATTTGTGTGTCTTGTTTGTATATACTACATAATCAACATTTAACAGACTAATATACCTTAATGAATTGTTCTATTTACACCGCATACAAATATCAATAGGTATTAAAATATTGAACAAAATATATAATAATACATAACAATTGGTCCTAGGCTTTGTGTTCAGGAGAGGTATAATAAATAGAGGAAAATAATGATAGAGAAAGATTAAGGAGAGATGAGTCGTTTTCCTGGTCCCCCTTTTCCTCATGTTTAGTCCCATTAGTTTTCAGATTTTACGACGTTCGGCCTATTAAGTTGGCGATTTTTAGACCTTTTGCCCCATACCTTTGTCAATATTTAGACTGTTTGTGTTATTTAGGTTCGATTGTTTTCCTGGAGATCGATAGCGAGCCTGTAATTTAAGAGGAACCGACCTTTGGCCAGGACATTCTTCTATCGAAAAATGTACAAATTTACCTTTTGGTGGTGTGCTTTTTTTAAAGCTTGGTAGAGGTCTAGGGAAGAAACTAAAACAATGATTTAATACATATGTAACTAAGGAAATGATACGCCCAACGCCCATCCCCCCTTAACTGAAGATAGCTAACTGTAAATAAGGATACACAAACAGTGGGAGAGGAGGGTGCTAAGTGTCGGGAAAAAAACTTAATAGAACATTTAAAAAAAAAGAATCGGATGTAATAACAAATAATAAGATATCAAGAAAATGCTAATGGGGAGAGACATAAAAGGACGTCAGAAGGAAATTGATATACTCAGAAAGATTGAAAAATATAATCCAGGCATGCATAGACAAATTAGAAACAAAATGTGTGATACGAAATTAATAGAAATAGGAAATTGATAAAATATATGCGAGGTTCTATTTCATAATAATATGTAAACAGATATAAGTAAATCTGCATTACAGGACAGGCAAAGAGAAGGACACGTTCTTTAAAAAGGGCGAATGGGAACAAAATATACTAAAACTTGTGTATTACAAAAACATGACAAATCTAATTAAAAATAAGCGTGTTAATAATGTTGCATTTTGACCGTTTATTCTGGCTATCATTAGACGATATTATACAGATTAGGAAGGAACTGTAGGAATTAGAAGGGTAAAAACTATCTCAAATAACCCTCTGACGTTCATATACCCTTCCTGATCTGAATAAAATCGTCTAATAATAGCCAAAAAACAGAAGAGGAACGCATAATCGGATCTTGAAAGGGTTAATCAGAAGCTAATGAAGGAATCTCTAGGGAACTTTAAGGTAAGTTTTGCCTCACAGTTTACAAGTGTTCACAGTTAAGCCACTTCATGAAAAAGTCTAGGGTAAAGACCTTCCAACTTTGTTATTAAGAGCAGCATAAATACTGTTTAAAACATGTGTCTATGAGCTAACTATATCCTTGCATTATCAACCCTTTCTGTGCCGGCGACGTCTTGGTGTCAGCTACCGGCCACGTCTTCATAGTCATATACTAGCTACATTTAAACGATTTGATGGAGCTTAGGGAGGGTTTATGGTAGCTGAAATGATGCATTGTGATAGTCTATAACCATTATATTGGTAGAAGTCCTTCCTGAACTGAATAATATCGTATACTAGTTGTCAGAATATAATGATAAGGTCACCGGTACAGAAAGTGTTAGCCAGGAGAAAAGTACTGGTCGCTGTTGGTTTAGGTTAGACAAGCCATCAATACAGTACCTCTATGGCTCTCACTCTGGAATATAACCACCAGACTTATTTTATCTTGTAAGACAGTAATATAGTTGGTATTGCAACACCATTAAGGGGACGTTATTTTATGTATTTATTTATTAGTATTACCAGTATATTTGATTTAGTTTAATCCCTAGACCTCTATCAAACTTAAAAAAACATGATCCCAAAGACCCCCTTCGAGATTAATTTGTACATATTTAGGTAGCAAAATGTCCTGGCCGAAGGCCGATTCCTCTTATATTACAGGCTCACTATCACTCGCCAGGAACAAAATCGATCGATCGATCGAGAGAGAGAGAGAGAGAGAGTTCTAAAAGTGGTGAGTCCAGTCCAATGGAAGTGGTGGTGAATATTGGACAGAACAGAAACAGCTGATTCTAGAGGAGTGGAAGGTAAGAAAATATATTAATTTAAAGATAATATGCTATCTATTATACGAAGACATTATACATATATGACACATTAATGAATAAACATACTATTATTTTTGTGCATTCCCACTTAACCCCTTTTGTACTGGTGACGTACAGTATATAAACTAATATGATTGCTGTCTGTAGACGATTTTGTGCAATTTAAGGATCTGTGGTAGTAAAAAGGGTTAAGTGAGATTGTTCAAAGCCTGTTAATTGCTGGTGGCTCTTTTTAAACTGAATATAATCGTCTAATAGTGGCCATAGTAAAGTTAAAAGGACGGCGCCAGTACAAAGAGGGTTAACATCTGAAGTACAATGTTATTCTGGATATTATAAGACAATTAAATCGTCTTGATAAGATACTCAAATGGCATCAACAAGAGTTTATGAGGGGAAAAGAGAAGGTCCCTGATATTGGTCCCTGATATTGGTCCCTGATATTGGTCTTATATCGGATTATTGCTCACCCGAAATGTGTTTGCTTTTTAATGCTGAAATATACTGTATTGTACTTCATTTTTAGTCTTTGTTCTTAACCTGTACATTGTTTTATGGTTATCGGCCTGGTCACCCACAAATAGTTGTTAAATACATGCATCCATTTCAATAGCCACTTGTCATAGATCTGGATACAATCAGAAACATGGGAAGGACCAAAGTCATTTTACAGTTCTTATGCACTTACTGTACATGTATTTGTTTTAGTAATGTACATTTCAAGGAAAGTCGCATATATATATTTGTTTTTTGTTTTTTGTTTTTATATATACAGTATATATACCGGTATATGAATGGATATATATATATATATATATATATATATATATATATATATATATATATATATATATATATATATATTTCTAGTCTCTCAGTGGGGATCGAACCATCGACCATCAGAACGATAGCCGACGCTTAATCAATTACACCACGGCAGGTTGATTAAGCGTCGGCTATCGTTCTGATGGTCGATGGTTCGATCCCCACTGAGAGACTAGAAACATTTAGTGGCTCACGTGTATTTGTGATATATTCTCAATATATATATATATATATATATATATATATATATATATATATATATATATATATAGACTGTATATATATAATCCATGCGTGATCGTAAATTGCCACTAAATTTGAACTGGTTCTTGGGGTCGGATTACTCTCCCTTCATTCAGTTCATTACTCACAAAAACACAGAAAAAACACAGACGAGATTGGAGTAAACCCGGATAGGTACTGTGCGTAGATGCAGTAATGATTTAAAGTGTTGTGTTTCATGACAGAAAGCCAGATGTGAATGCTTGTGGAAAATCACGAAATAATCTGTTATTATCTCTATACCAAATGTTGACCTCTCTCGACAGTGTTTTACAGTTTACCGCACATATTCTGTTCCTGGAAATCCCAGTAGCATCGTATTTTGGCAACACCGCAACCCTCCTCCCTCACTCCACGTCCTACCTTCCACCTCACCTTTCCTTTCTCCCTTCCACCTCCTTAACCCACCGCACTCTCCCCACCTCCTCCCTTCCACCCCACCTTTCCTTCCTCCCCTCCACCTCCCCAACCCCCCTCCCTCACTCCACCTTCTACCTTCCACCCTACCTTTACTCCCTCCC
>JBAKBP010033215.1:0-22142 GCA_037953745.1 Lithodes maja
CTTTCCCCTTTGCCCTTATATAGGGGGACCATTATGCCAGTCTTCCAGTCATCTGGTGCACTCCCCTTCTCCAATGCTAGTTTGAACATTTTCCATACCCATTCGATCACTATCTCACCACCATACCTCAACATTGCCCCACACACTCTATCTGTTCCAGGTGTTTTCCCCAACTTCACTCTTTTCATGGCTTCCCACACTTCTGACCTCCTGATCCCCACCTCCTCCTCCACTATTTCTCCTCTTCTCCCTCCTATACCATATCCAACTATGTTTGCTGGCTCTTCATTCCTTACATATAGCAACTCGTTGAAGTACTCCCTCCATCTTTCCACTCTCGCTTGCTTCTCGGCTAGCAGTCTCCCATTCTTATCTTTCACACCCTTACTGTTTCCCTTGCTACCTTCCCTAACTTTCTTGACTTCTTTCCAGAACATTCTGGAACATACTTTTTGTATATTTATACTTGATATTGACAGATATCTTGAATTTAAAGGCGATAATATTTATAATATTATCAGGTGGTGGCTGATAACTACCGTGTTTGATGAAGGAGCAAAACTGGTTTGGTGGTTCTCACAGGTAAGCCACGGTAGCCTTGTTCGTTTCTTCGTCATTAATGTGTGACTTTAACCTCATTACACAGGGACAAGTGGCTTATTTATACACTTTTGGTAATGCACTACATTGACGAAAATGAGGGCACGGTGTGAACAAAGCTGTGTCAAACTATCATACTGATCCAACTGTTTGTTAATAAGTTATTCCCGAAAAACGATGTAACACGGCCTCTGAAACCGATAGTAGAACACGTGTACGTATTGCTGTGCATGATTACACATATGTAATAGAACATCAATCACAAACATAATATAATACATGGTTTCTGAAAACTATGCAGTGAGTTGTTCGCCACATTTGATTCGATTATGGCAAAACCGGCAGAGTTAGTGGAATAAAAAGTGTGTTTGCGTGTGTGTGTGTGTGTGGGGGGGGGGGGGATTACCAAATGTGTATTTTAGCGTACTCGGCAATATCAACAAGTTCCACATTATCAACAATAAGATTCATTATGCATATTGTATTATTCAGATGGAGCCAGACAGAGAGCCAGAAAGAGATAAAGGGAAGTGGGATGGGAGGAATAAAGGAGAGTGTGGAAGGAATATGAAAGTAACGCAGGAAGGAAGAATAGAGAGATGGAGGGAGGTAGGTTAGAGGAGACAGGAAGGGGAAGAGATAAGCGGGCAGGGATGGTGAAGGTAACTGTGTGATGGAAGGGAGGGAGAGAGGCAGAAGGGGGGGGGGGGGGTTTGGAGGAAGAGAAAGTAGTGTGTTGAACATTATGAAGAAGGTTTGGAAAAGGGAGATAATACTGTTATGGTGGTAGGTTGAAGGAAGGGAGTGGGGAGTAGAGGAATCAATGTTATACAAGAGTCAGGAGGATATGGAGGGAAGGTAGGAACAAGGGAGGCAGTAGAGAGGGAGGTAAACAAGGTTCCAGGGAGCCAAACAACGGGCAGTGGTAGTAATGAGGTTAAACCCTTCTGTACCAGCAAGGTCGTTTCAATTATATTCTGACAACTATTAGACGATTTTAGTTAGTTTAGGAAGGACATGTATCCAAACTATCTCAATTAATCCTTTTTGCTACCATAGATCCTTCCTAAGCTTCATAATATCTTATAAATGCAGCTGCAATAAGATAAAATACACATCACCGGTACTGGAAGGGTTAAAACTAAGTTTAATATGGCAGACAATATTTCGAAGAACAGGAGGAGAAAGACTGAGAACATTATGTTGGAATTACATATGCACGTTGGCGATGCGAGATAGGAAAATAAAGGTGAGAGGGGGGGAAGGGGGGGATGGAGCCGGGGTGATGAAGGAGAAGGGGGTGCATTGTAGGTAGCACGGGGAAAAAGGGGGGGGGGGTCAAGTAGGAGGGAGGCAAAGTAAACAGCGAGGAAACTTGTTAAGAGATAAGATACCAAATCACTATAATGAACCAAGCAGGAGAACCACACTCACCCTACACCATCGCCTCCTTCCTCGGTACCTTCTCAGGATCATTACCAACGCCTCACTCACTATGAATCACGAACACAAACACAGAATAACGAGGGAACCTCAACCACCGCCGGACACGAGGGATCAAAACTATAAAGTGTGTGTGGGATTGAGGCCTGAAAGTTGCCTAACATGATTTATAAGCAGTGAAGCACGCATATATCTTACAGTACCAATGACAACAGGTTTGTTCTCCCAACCAGCCACTGAGTAAATCCGAAACACCTGGAGGTCGACAAACGAAGAATCTGAAATATGTGCCAATTACACTACATATACATGCTTCGACCCCCAGGTGCTCGAATTCACACAGAGGCAGGTTGGGTGAACGAATGTTTGTCGTTGATAGTATTATCATGGATGTTACGACAACCGATTGTTTCCAACGGTGGTGGTCAGACAATTTACGTTGGACTATGTCTTGTTTTGGTCTTGGTGCGCAGGTGCCGCCCTCATGTAGGATTTTTGTCTGATCGAATATTATTGATTATTGTTTTATATTTCGATACTGGATGATTATTATTATTTTGTTTTGTTATGTAGTTTTAAATACCAACACTAATTTAAATACTAATGTTCTTGCTTAGGAGTGTTCTCGTCATATTTATTATTACTAAGGATTCAAGTATTCGTAAATAATACAATAAAAGTAATATTAAAGAACCATACCGATTTTGTGTTATAGAACCCAGCCAGAATATTGTTAACTACAATAATGGTCCTCAGTGACTTATTGTGTTCGTCCAGAAGAAACGCGGTGTAATCTATTAAGAGAAAAACGACTTTATAATTACACAAGCTTCAAGGCTAACGGCCATAATCTTAACATCTCATTACAGTTTGTCTATATCATTTTGGTAGTAAGAGCATCAGTATTGAACGCAATATTCCAGAAGAGGATGGATATAGGAATTGTTTCATCCACTTAACACAGCTTCTCCCTTGCTCAGGCTAACAATGTTATCACCCTTCTCCCTACTCACGCACAAGAGTTGACTTTCCCTTCATGGCTAAAGTAACAGCAGATCATACATCGTGTTTGAGATCTGCTAAAGACATACACAGGGGTCTTGCGTTAACCTCTTCATCACAATGACTCCGTTATACCTTTGGTTCTGGATACATTTATACGATGTTTTGCAGCTTAATAAGGAACTATGTTATTTAATTGCCATACATCTTGAGTTTGAAACTGTCCGTGGAGTTTTAGCTTCTAATTGTCATTGCTAAATTTGTCTGCTAATTTATCGAACTGTTTACTGTATAATCTAATATATTATACAGTTATACAGTAAAACAAATTGTAGTGTAAAAGTGACTGTATCTGCGAGTGTGAGTGTGTTTGATAGTGTTTATAAGTGCGATTGTGAGTTAAAATGTGTGTGCCATAACATCAGTAACTAGACACGTGCCACACAATGAAATATAAAGGATTTTATCTTCAATAAAGCTATTTCTGGTTTGCAGGGAAAGTATCCCTGAGCGTTGATTGCAGAGCTCCGAGAACTGTAAGCTGAACCTCATGTTTTTAACCAGGTTGCTAAATCTTGTAATTACCATAATGGAAGGTTACTATATATTTGTTGAATTACGATTGGTATTAATATAACATAATAGTATGTTGCCATTATGGACTTGGAGAAGGCCTATGACAGAGTGGAAGGTATGTGGAAAGTACTTAGAATATACGGAGTAGATGGCAAGTTTGCTGAAAGCATTGAAGAGCATGTATGAGGGTGCAAAGGGGGCAGTACGTGTAGAGAATGAGCAGAGCGAGTTCTTTGACCAGAATGTTGGGATGAAACAGGGATGTGTGATGGACCCTGTGGTTGTTTACTGTGTATAAGGATGGAGTCATGAAGGAAATACACGGAAGAGCAGTGGATGCTGGTGTATCGCTGCTAAGGGAGAAGGGAGAGAAATGAGTGGACGCTACCTGTACTGCTGATTGCTGATGATACAGTTCTGATGAGCGATAATGAATGGAGGTTGCAGGGTCTGGTAAATATGTTTGGAAACAGTGTGCGAATAACGGAATCTGAAGGCAAAAATGCTGGGAAGAGCAAGGCTATGGTCTTCGAAAGGGGTGAAGCCACAGAGTGTGAGGTGAGGTTGAACGGTCAGGCTATGGAAATTGTCAGCTCATCTAAGTATCTGGGCAGTGTGCTGAGTAAAGATGGGAGTATGGATGAAGAAGTGCGGGAGAGGGTGCGACAGGGGAAGAGGGTTGTAGGAATGCTGAAAGCAGTAACAAGAAATAGGGTGGTCAGTATGGAAGTGAAGAAGTCCTTGTATGATAGTGTGGTAATCCCGACACTGACTTACGGAAGCGAAGCATGGGACGTTGGTTGAGAGACTCAGACCAAGAGTGAGAGCGGTGGAAATGAGTTACTTAAGAAGTGCGTGCGGAGTTACATGGAGGGATAGACAGACGAATGAGGAAGTAAGAAGGAGGTGTGGTGTGGAGGTAGATGTGCTGGAAAGTGTGAAAAGGGACACCTTGAGATGGTTTCGGCCATATGGAACTTATGGGAAGCGAGAGAATGGGCTAAGAGGCTCTACGTGAGCGAGGTGGAAGGACAGAAAGGGAGAGGTAAACCGAAAGAGAGATGGAAGGATGGAGTGAGGAAGTATATGGATGAAGGCGGTGCTGGTTGGGAGGAGGGGCGTCGACTGACTGGGGACAGGTGCATGGTGGCGGTTCGTTCGTGGCCACCCCTTCGGGGATCACAGGGTCAGGCAATAGATAGATAAATAGGAACTATGTCGATAATGTTGTTGGATGTTTTCAAATGCCAATATAATTGCTTGAAAAGGCTTTAAGCTTAGTCAAATTACAATACTTATTTTTGAAGCAAGTAATAGCAAAGATTCAGAGTGAAGTCTTAGTAATAGATTACAATTTATTATATTTCCTAATTTTTTTCCGGTACATTTAAAGTAGTAATAAATGTAATTAACATGATAAACCACCTACATAAGTTATTAACACATACCAATGAGGTGTTGTTTGATAAATATTCAGCATAATTACTCCACCGGTAATAATCCATGTTTATCACCTGGGTATATATCCGGATCAGAACCTTATTTACGGTTTATGTTATACTAAGTGTTATTATACCCCATCACGGGTAGGGGGACCCACTGTAAATGTCTGCTGTTCCATTAATGATTGCCTGTGATGTATTCAACCCCATTTGTGAAAATATCCACACTCACCAATTGGAAGCGCAACACTCGACCAAGTGATCAACATTTACCATATTTACCTACTGATCTCGTTAGATAAGTTAGGTTAGGCTAATTAAGGTTTAGTTAAAAGTGTAGGCGTAGGCTAATTAGTAAAATGCTGAAATATCATCTTGATTGACTGGTTGGAATCCTGGCGGGGGCATACATTTATATATATATGGTGGTTAAAAATAACTTGGCCACTAGGGATTATACAAAAGTATTTCAAGTATTTCATCTAATAATGTTATAATTGTCTTAGCGTTCATGTATAGTTCTTATTTTCTTAACCCCTCCAACCCGGATGGACCTCATATACGCCCATAACATACTCGGCCCGCGCAACCCGGATGGCCCTCATGTACGCCCCTTGCTTTCGTGCTTGATTTTCGAAAGCCGCGCGCACATTTTGTGATGATTGGGCGGTAGGTGGCGCCACCCGGCGTCAACGACGCCACAACAACAGTATCTACCCCGACGCCATCATGGACAGTACACCAAATAGTGATTCCGCCGTGTCCGACATCGTGCTTCCTACGACGCCCTTGATAGTGCGTCGTGCCTTACCCCGACGCCATCGCCTAAATGTGTTATCTCCCGGAGGTATTGAGACGACTTTGAGACTTTATGAGAAAGCTGATGCCAAGCATAAGATTGATGAAGAAGTGAGTGACCACTCGAGTAATTATAAGTCGAGTGATTATGGCCATGAGAGTGATAAAGAACAATTCCTGGGATTTGCGAAAGAATTTGAGAGTGATGAGAGTGATGAAGGTGATGTACGTGATGTACCAGTTGTTGAGGAAGCTGGTTTACCTCAAGAAAGTGAACTTGCGAGAGTGAGTGAGTGGGAGAGTTCAAGGTCACAAACAAAATTTTGCATAAGTGACACGACTCCAAGCCCTTCCCCAGGTAAATCGCCTTTCAAGCTCCATTTCTACAAGTTAAAAATACTTGAAAAGGCGGCCGCGGCAGCTAGGGAACAAGCTAAAATAGTTGGTGAGGATGAGGCTGTGAGTGAGGGTCAGCGTGGTGACCCTTCTCGACCGCCATTGTCTCCCTTATCTACCCACGCCACCCAAGATGACCCGGATGCCCCGCATTCTTCCCCACCACCCCCACCATTGCCAAGGGTTGAGGACCCCCCACTTTCGGCCTATTTGCCTCCTAGGTCCCCCGACAGGAGACATACTGCTGCCGAAAAGGGGAAAGGTAGAAAATATACCAAGAAAATGAAGAAAAGTAAGAGAGTTTTGTTTGAGGCTCCCGCGGCGGCGTCCACCCCTGCCGGCCCCAGCCATACGTCCCCGCAACTTTCCCCACGGTCCTCCCCACCTCTCCCGCCTTCAACATGTCTTCCTGCAGAAGTATTTGAGGTCGCATCACCAATACCTGGGCCTAGTGAAACGGAATCATTGCTTTCTGTGACTCGTCGCAGGCCAAGGAGCCCGGGACCTCTGGAGGACACAGCCTCACCTGTCACTCCTTCCCCACCTCGCCCACCCGCACGCCGCCCACGCATCACTGGTTCCCCGCCAGATTATGTGGGGCCCACTGATGATGAAGGGCACCGCTCTGAAGACTCTGGCCATGATTACATAGGTCCACCGTCAGGGCAAGATGACCACTCTGACGATGACGATGACTATATGGACATCGACGACCCTCGACCCACCCGCTTGGCCCGGCTTCGTGCTGCCCGTTTTTCTGCCCGCCGCCCTGGCCGCCGCCCTGACCGACGCCCTCGCCGCCGCCCTAGGGCGCGCGCCTCCCGAGTTGGCCGTGGGCGTACTGGGCTACCAGTTGGAGCTCCTCGTCAGCGTAGACAAGACCCATTCTACGTTTTTCAATGGCAGGACGTAGTTGATGGGGATGGATACAACCCTGATGTGCCAGCTTTTGATGAGGCACTGGAGGGTTCAGGCATTACCCCCAATTTTCCTGCAGGCCCCAATGCTCCACCACACGAACTATTTGAGGCATTCTTTGATGAGGAGGTGGTAGGCTATGTTGTCAAAGAGACAAACAAGCAGCACCAATTCCAGGTACACTTTTTGGGCAAGGTGACCAAGGGCCATATGAGGAAGTGGACCCCAGTGACTCCTCAAGAATTCATGGTGTTCCTGGCACTCACCATGCTAATGCCTCATGTCAGGAAGCATAGGTTGCCTGACTATTGGATCACCAATGATCTGATTTCAACCCCTGCCTTCGGGAAATATATGGCTCGCGACCGGTACCTTGATATCCTCGCAGCGCTCCATCTTGTCACCAACACCGACGTCCACCGCCCAGACAAGCTGTGGAAGATTAGGACGTTGTATGAGATGATGCGAGACCGCTTCACCTCCTACTTCAAGCCCTTCCGCAAGGTCGTCATTGACGAGTCTCTTGTGCTGTTCCGGGGAAAACTCAGCTTCCGGCAGTACATCCCCTCCAAAAGACATCGCTTTGGCATAAAATTCTTTGTGCTGTGCGACTGCACAACTGGCTATGTCCTGGACTTCCTGGTGTACAGCGGGAAGGAAGGGGACGTGCTTGTGGACCCCCTCATTGGATTTGGCGGAGCAGTGGTGCAAGCCATGATGGACCGCTACTTCCATAAGAATCACGTCCTCTACACGGACAACTATTACACGTCCCCCACTCTCTCACAGTACCTGCATGAGCGCAAGACAGGGACTGTAGGCACAGTACGAGGGAAAAGGAAGGGCATGCCAACTTTCCCTGCAAAGACCAAAAAAGGTGATGTCTTCAGGAAGAAGTCGGGGCCCATTCTGGCTATCCACTGGCACGACCAGCGGAAGGTCAACCTCCTGACCACCATCCACAAGGGGGAAATGGTGGAGACTGGCAAGGTGGATCGCCGCACCCAGGCCAGGGTGACCAAGCCCGATACTGTCCTGGACTACAATGTCAACATGAGGCTGGTGGACAAGTCCGACATGCAGATAGGCTTCATTGACTGCCTGCGTACCTCGTGCAGATGGTACAAAAAGTTCTTTCTGCATATGGTGGACATGTCAATTCTGAATGCCTATAATATATACAGGCTTCGGAATGAGAACCCACCCCTGAAGTTCAATAGCCTGCGGAGGTTCCAAAAGCAGGTGTTGACGGGGGCTCCTGGAGAAGTATGCTACGCCACAGAGGGCAGTGGCACATCCTGGGCCCGCCGTTATCGACCGCTTGCAGTCTGCTCCATACCTGCTTAGGCACCAGCTTGGTTACTTTCCTCAGAATGCAGCAGGAAGAACAAATCAGAAGCGGTGCCATGTCTGCTACCACAGCAGGGTGAGGCCGCACCCAGGTAAAAAGTCAAACCACGGAGTGTGTGGAGTGCAAGGTGGCACTCTGTGCTGTAGGGTGCTTCGCTGCTTACCACACCAAGCAGGAGTTCTAATAATCATACTGAAATTGCCAAATAAAATGACAATATGTACACTATAATTATATATAGGCAAAAAGTGGAAGAAAAACCAATGTATTATAATAAAAAAGTCAAGTATTATGAGAAAATTGATACAAATACAATTCCACCATAATAATATGTGAAAGTGACACATATGTATATACCAAGTGACATTCATATGATTAGAACCTATAGAAATATATAAATCAGTGAAAAAAAGACACAATAAATTGTATATAAAACGTTTACAAATCATATAACTAAGTGAAAGTGACACAAGACCTAAGATTTGATGGCCAAAGTATAATAAACACCTGTGATAATGAATAATCAGTGCCTAATACAACAATAACCTACCTCAATTACTAATAAAATGTACGGTATCGAGTGAAAATGAGCATTATCAGTGACAGTGACACTCTCTAAAAGCATATTTGTCAAAGTGAAAGTGACACAAGACCTAAGATTTGATGGCCAAAGTATAATAAAACACCTGTGATAACGAATAATCAGTGCCTAATACAACAATAACCTACCTCAATTTACTAATAAAATGTACGGTATCGAGTGAAAATGAGCATTATCAGTGACAGTGACACTCTCTAAAGCATATTTGTCAAAGTGAAAGTGACACAAGACCTAAGATTTGATGGCCAAAGTATAATAAACACCTGTGATAACGAATAATAAGTGCCTAATACAACAATAACCTACCTCAATTACTAATAAAATGTACGGTATCGAGTGAAAAATTACCAATATCAGTGAAATTGATACCCTAATAAACATATTTTATATAATTGGCCTCAAAATAACTAGAAAATATCAAAACAAACATCACATTCTCAATATCAAACACTAAAATCGTCTAAGGGAGATAAATACTTTGGCGCGGCGAGCGGCTAGGTGCGTCGTAGCCAGGGCGGGCCGACGCTTTCGGACGCGTGAGGAAATTCCCGCATAAAAAAGCACTCGTCTTCCCGCGCTCACCATTATGCAACCAGAGGGGCTAGAGACCTCTACTAAACGCCATTCGACAGAGGAAGGTTTGTGGAACATTATTTTTTTTTTATTCACAACATTACATGCAATATTCATTCTTTTACAGAGTAGTTAACATAGGTAAAAAAATCCTCAAAACCCCCGGTACAGGAGTACAGTCATAAGCTATTATAGCCCCCGGGGCTGGAGGGTTAAAGTACGATAATGATTTGTTTGGCTGTAGAATGGGGGTTTACTGGCAATAGTAACATTATGTAATGGTATGCAACTCTGCTGTTCCTCAGGGTTCTGTCCAATCTCCAATTATCTTATTATTATTCATTAACGACCTTCTCTACTGCACCTCCAGCCCCATTCACTGATATGCTGACGATTCTTCATTAGACTATTCAGCTAGCCTTCCTCATAACCACCCACAGCAGGAAACTCCAAAACTCACGTAAGGAGGCCAAAAAAACACATATCTTTCCTATCTCTCTACTATTTCTAACTTGGGCAGAGAAAATTGTGTTACTTTCAATACTGCCAAAACTCAATTTCTCCATCTGTCTACTCGTCGCCCCCTTCCAGAAAACTATGACCTACTCTTCAACAACATACAAATTAACACTTTATCTTCTCTTAATATTCTTAGTATCTCTTTTTATTTTGATCTCTATTGGAAAGATCATATTACCACCAACCAAATAGGCTCATACACATCACTTCACTGACATTCCTAATCCCCAGATGCCTTCATAATTCCTTGGTAGATCCCCCTGTTCGTGAGGTGGACCCCCACATATCCATCTCACCATTCTCTCCTCATTCTGTTACATTCTATTGATATCCTCAGCTTTAACTGGCCACGTCCTCTGAGGCATAGCTCATCGCACTCCTAACACACAAGGCATACACCTTCTCTTTAAAGTTAGTGAAGTGGGAGGCTGGGAGCTCTCTCATGGTCAGGGGTAGCAACAGCTCTCTAAATTTCCCCCAGCCATTTCTGACTCTAGCAATGGAGCCAGCTTCAGCGCCAACTCCGGCAGAAACCGCATCGCCCAAAAAGCAGAATTTATTCACACACTCCAGTGTTACACTGTCGAAATCAACACTAACAGGTGGTTAATTTAACACAAGTTCTCCTGCACACTGCACATTCAAAGTCTATGATTCTTGTCAAAGGTCATCTAGCTCCACTACATCAGATTCTCTTGTGTACCCAGTCACTACAGACGTAACCTGGAATTGAGTTAGTTCCCACCCCCTTCCCACATACTGTGCATGGATGATCGATGCTTCTTTCCATAGTTCCGCGCCCTACTCCACTAATTGTGATCTTTGTTTTATCTATATTTACTCTTAGACTCTTATTTGCCATACCCTCCCTCCATCTTTTGAACTTTGCCTGTAAACTATATGGACTATATCATCTGCATATAACAATTCCCATGGGAGTCTTGTCCTAAAGTCCCTTCACAGATCCTCCAGGACCAAAACAAACAGTAATGGGCTCAGCACTAAACCTTGGTGACCTCCAACTTTCACTGGGAACTCTTCACTCAGGCCCCAATTCACTCTAATTGCTGCCCGTGACCCCAGCTGCTTTTATCATCTCAGTGACAATGCCGGAGCTCTCAGCAGCTTTCATTTTATCTATATCACTTTTAACAGTGCCGTACCTCATGAAAGGCGAAGGGCGTTGTACTGGGACTGCAGTGCTGAGCTGTTCTCTGTTACATTCAAACTCCACATTAAGCAGTCTTTTATAATATTCCTTCCATGCCTCTACAATTCCGTTTTCTGAGTAAACAGTCATGGCACTGTCATTACTGTATTTAATAGGGCCCCTCCATCATTGACGACTTCGCCTATTAATAATAATAGTCTCCATTCAACATCCTGCGCCAGCATTTTGAAAAGCCCGCGCGGAAGAATCATGGAGTACTCGTCATAAGTGCACGCTTAATTCCCTCATGGGATCGTCATTTTGATCGAGTACCCTACAGAAAAAAACTCTGTAAAAAAAAAAAAATAATAATAATAACTTAATATCTGTTATCTTATGACTTGCCATATTCACGCATTTCTCATGCTTTGCTTCCCCGACACCAGGCCCCCTAGCGGCCCATCTTCGTCCTTCCTTCTTCCACGTCCCTCCCGACAACAGGGCTCGCGTCGTGTCCGCTTCATTCGACGTTCGCAGAGCTTCTAGTGAGTCCTTACACATTTGTATACATCTGTGTTGTAGTAACAGGGTTTAGCTTAGCTAGCACGGCTGTCAGATTGGTAGGTCCGCAGGAAGAGTGTGTTAAAATAGGGTACCATTGTCACAGGCGTCTACGAGTCCCGGATGGGTGTAACCGCGTGTGTAGTTTTTGTGATACGCCTTAGCTGTTGTGTTTACTTAGCTAGGAGGCGACCACTCTACGAGGCATGATACAGACTGTCATTATTGAGGAGAGTACATGCCATTGTCTTCAAATATCAGCAAAAAGTTCTGGTTTAAGGGTGTCTGCACGTGGTGCTCCACCTTCCAGGGTTCGTGTTTTGCGTAGGCCCCCTTGGGAGGCCCTCCCTCTGCATGGTGCAGCTGCTGGGTGCCGGAGCGTCGTCTGCTGGGATGTTCTTCAGACCACGTGGTCGGCCGAATTAGGGGTTTTCCGACGTAGGCTTCAGGTAATTTAGGTTTCTAAATTTCTGTTGTTATTATTACCTATGTATGCCCCCTGTTTTGGTTCATGCATGCGGGCTTGTGCCGTTGGGGGTAGGGGAGACGTCCCTATATGTCATTATGCATTTTATATATATGTGTGGGACTGCAGGAAAGAGGCTGTGCCAACCCCGTTTCCCGTCAGTGTTTGTCTGTTCCGGCGGCCCCGTGCGGTGGGTCCAGGTTATCCATCTCTGACGGGTAGGAACATTCAAAAGATCCCGGCGTGGTTTGGCTGAACCACACTCTCCCGGCGGAATTGCATTCCGAGAAGGGCTACCAACTCGGCCCGCCGAGTTAACTCGCCCTGACTGGCCTAGTGACACGTTAAGACTTTATCGCCTGCGGCGCCACCAGTCAAGTGTACACGAAGTGATAAGATTAGTTTTGCAAACTTGTTCAGTATGATCACAACTTAAAAGGTCATGGGACCTGTGGCTCTTGTCACAGGTAAGTTATTGAAAATCAGCTAGACAGATCCGGCAGAAAGTTAGCGTGGTGGTGCACTATCGCTAATTTTCCGGCGGATTTGGGTTAGGATGTTTAATACCTTGCAGGTTATCCTTATGAACATTGATTCCTGGAAATTTTCTTTCCAGGCCCCAGAGACTACTTCTCCGGCGGAGCTGGACATCTGATCCCGGCGGAGGGGGGGACCCTCTCAATTACGGCACCATGCCTAGGTTTGAACTTTGCGCTACGCCCACTTGTTCCCTTTTACCCGTGTTTGCTCATACTCTTTGCATTAAATGTGTGAAGTGTTTAGATCGCTCCTGAGGCGTGTGGTTGTCTAAAATGTGCGCCATCTGCTCTGAATTAAAATCCGCCTTGCTGGCGAAGAAAGACCTGTCATGTTTAGCAACCTTGCACAAGATTAAAGCAGCGCTCAATTCTTATGCTAAGGACACAGCCCATAAGGCACTCCAATGTGATGACGAAGTCTTGTGGGAAAAGCTAATTATCAAGTCACCTTTAGTAAAACCCGGATCTTCCAAATCGGTCAGACCCAAGGTCAAAGCTAAAGCCATCAGCAAAGAGATTATCAGTAGCAGTAGTGAGAACGACATCTCTGAGGTCCCCTCCTCTGACCGTGCCACGTGGCGGAAGTCGAGGTCCAGGTCGAAGTCTCCCCGGAAACACTCTCACCACTCCACCTCGGACTCTTCCCGGTCTCACAAGCGCCGGAGAGAAGAGTATGACACATCGAGCAGCCGGCGAGAGACTCCTTAGCTGCCCCCTCTCACACCTCCCTCTGACACCCATACACGTGATTCAGGGGAGTCAGAAATAGGATCTGAGTTATTAGCATCTACACCTAGTCAGGAACATTCTGTGTGTGTACCTTCTAATGTGACTTTTGCCATACCAAAATTAACTGTAGTTCCCCGGGGTGTGAGGTCAACAGGCCCGAGTAGAGTGCTAGCCGACCAATTTAGGGGTTATCTGGCGGGAGCCCAATTCAGCTCACAGGTGACTCATGACTCCCAGCCCATAGCGGCAGGGGGGTACTGGCGCCATTCAGAACCACCTCTTAATGTCATTCCAGAACGGACTGAGGACGGCAACATCAACGTGTTGCCATCGTCAGTGCCAGATTTGTCTTGGCCCCCGGCGGATAATGAGATAGACTCACAAGAGATAGCCTCACAAGAGAGAGCATCACCAGAGATCTTGGAGCAGAGTGCGGAGCCGGCGGATGGAATGTTCTCCCCGGCTCCTCAGTCTCTCCCTAGTAATTATTCTGAGGCTAGTTCACATTCATCCAAAGATCCCTCTAGGAAATGGATGACTTCTGATCAGGTAAATGAGTTATTACATAAAGTAATACAGCATTATCAAATCCCTGCCTCATCGGATTCCCCGGTTACTCTCTCAGCTGCGCCCCCTAGCACTTCTGTGATTAGACCTTTAGAACTCCCGACATTCACTACTTCTTGCCCAACCCCGTTGGTGGCAGCTGCCCCAGGTCCTACAGTGCCGGCGGCGCTAGCGATGTCCAACCTCAGGGTTATTACTGATGTCCAACCTCCTCCTTTAGATAAAGTGCCTCTGAGGAAGGACCCCATGCCCCTCCTCTATGGTACTGATTGCTCTTGGGTACCTGTGGTACCAGAGAATCCCCTTATAGCTCAACCTTCAGTATCAGGGGACCCACCAGTTCCCGGCGAGTTGTCCATCGAGATCAATAAGAACCGTAAATTTCGGGCCAAAGACGAGACAGGGAGGGTATTAGATGTACTGATTAAGGGTGTCCCAAGTTCACTTAACCCGGCATATTTTGTGTATTCAGCCGCGCCGGCCATTCCTTCCGCCGCATCTGCACGACTATTTGCTGACTGGTCGAAGGCTGATGGCATCAATGATGTCAAAGCCTTAAATGCTCTTATGCCGGAGTTGGCTACAACTCCGGCTCTGGACCAAGCTCAGACTCCGGTACTGCAGATGCGGCAGCTGGGAGTAGGCCCTTGGGTAGATTGGGAGATAGAAGCCCAAGTACTTGTGTTACGGCTGGATCGGCAATACATATTCGGGATTCTTGATCGTAGGACAGAAATGGCTTATGTGACAACGACACGCTCGATTCCAGTCCCAAATACTATATGCTCCAGACAACAAAAGCACCAACGCCCTACAGAGTTATCGTCTACGGTAACGAGGTACCTTAACTCGGCGAAAGTGTACAACAGGGGTAGGCTATGAGGCTAAACTCCCTCAGACATTTATAGGTTACGTTATTACTAAAGAAATGCAATACTCAAGAAACTACGTTAATATTAAGCCTCTAATAATGTAGAATAGAAGCAGGCTAAAGGTATGACAGTGAAATGCTAAATGACAAATGTACACGCCTACTTGAAATCGCGTGCACTAGAATAACTGTCCCCTACTAACATGCACTAGCATGTAGCATACAAGATGTTCATGATCCAGTAGATACCTAATAATACACATGGAAGGAACATAAATAGTAGTCACTTATTATAATAATGAATCTATACTTGGAATAACTAAAAGGTTGCAGGCAACAGTACTGCGCCGGTAGCCTACTACCGCATAGGCTACTTCGCTTCTCTCACTCTGTCTCCCCTCTGAGTCCGTATGCGCCCTACGCAATAGAACTCCGGACACAGCAGCAAAACGACAGTGCAGTTAATTGATACATGAAAGTATTAATAGTGTTGTCTTGTGTGTGAGTAATGTGTATTGTAAAGTGTTACATACATAAACTTAAAGAGAGCTGCAATGCTTAGTAAAATAAAGATATATCCCACTCATCATCCCCATGTGTTCTAGCTAGCAGGCCAAGTCACAGGAACAACGAGTCCCAGCACCGAAAGCGAGAACCCAGGAAAAGACTGTAGAGAACACAAGGACAGATAAATTACGTTACTCTACTATACCGGCACTACGAGCGAGCTGTAGTCTCTGGTACTACACTCGCTCCTGGCTCGGTATGCAAATCAAGGCTAAGTCCTCGCCCCTCTACAGACAACTCCTGGGCATGGTCGGGCTCTTACACATGGCACCAGTCTAGTCACAAATTGGATGATGAGCGGGGCATATAACTCGTGAACATGTAGAACGTTCACCAACTATCCTCATCAAGAAGATCGCTGTTCACATTAACCCCTTAAATCTAATACATGTAAATATATGCTTGTCCTAAGAGTAATACGAGAGGTGAGTGCTGAAACTCCTTTAGGACCTCAAGGGAAGGTTATGCATTTAAATAGAGAGAAGAATGAAATGAGAGTAATGTCGTCAGAGAGAAAGAGTGCAACCGTGAGAAATTGGGAGAGAGGGCAAGGGATGTTAGAATCTCAAAGGTTCTAGGCAACCTAATCATGGAACACACAGCGAGCCTCCAGGCAATGTGCTGTACGACAACATGGGCAGCCCAGGCAGCATAGGCAGGCGGCAATGGACTACCAACCCTGTCGCGCCTAGCTATAAGCTCAAGGCTGCCAACCAGTCCATACGTCTGGCAACCACCCCCCCGGCAGCGTGGCGCGTTGCTACCCTCTCGCTCTGAAGCCCAACTCACTCTCTCTCTCTGAACTCCCATTGTCTTATCTATCAACTTCTCTATTGATACTACATATTAAATGGAAGGTCTCGACATGGCTTAAAACAAAACCCACCACTGGTTAGCACATGACGAGACCTTTGCAGAGATACAAAGAACATAGTTATAAGTTGTCACACTCAATATACATAGCTGCTGACGGTAGCCAGCACGGTACAGTGGTACGGGCGGTACAGTGGAGTACCAAGGAGTACAATCAGGTTGCGTTGCCACGCACTGGGTGCGTCACACTTGCCACTACTATCACCTCCAAATCTTCACATCAAATTCCCCCAGAGAATCATACTTACTTTTCCCTACCAGTATCCAAAGCAGAAGGGGTGTCCCCAGCCTTACTAACATTTCTGGCGGCCCCCAAAGTGTCGTTACATGCCCTGGATGAACCTTTCTCCCCCCCCCCCCCCCCCTGGCTGCTCACTTGGAGCGAGATTTTAAGTTACGCAATAAAGCCTACCGGATGTTCTCTCAGTACTTGGTGAGTCATCAAGTAGCCGCCTCTCTTGCATGCACGATCTCGGCCATCACTGACCCCCAAATTTGAAAAGCTATTGAGCTGTTTCGTAGACTTTTGCTACAAAATGCCATTCAGTCCCTAGGAGACATTAGAATTGCAATCTTGGAGGCGGTTCGAGCTCGCCAAGATCTGAGAGTCCATCTGGTGAGGAAGTTGCCGGCGGACATAGGTCGCCGGGTAACTCTCTCCCCGGTTCTTACTGCCACCCTGCTTAACTCTGAAACTTGGAGTTTAGTTTTTAATATGGTAAGTGGGTGGAAGCAGGTTACCTCCCAAGCTAGTAAGGAACCACCTAAGAAACCCTTTCATAAATCAAAGGGCAGTAACAAACCGTTCCAACCCCAACCTAAACAGTCACCACGAGAACCCAGACCACCTCCTCAGCTGGGAGGTAATCAGTACAAACCCAAACACGGTAAACAACACGGGTATAAGGGTAAGGCCCCATATAAAGGTCATCAGGGCACTGCACCAGCCAAACCTAGTCAAGCGTCCGATTCCAACCTACCCCCACCTCCAAAAAACTAGCCACTCACACTCTCCACATCCCAGGGCCGAGCTCAAAGGCCCAAGATTGGGGAGTTGCCTTGAAGGACGAATCCCGGCTGCACCTGGGTTCCTTCCGTGCATTCCGCTCAGCCTGGCCCAAACATACTGGGCAAGGAAGATAGTGAGGAAAGGAATCACCTGGCGGTGGCACCGGCGGCCTCGACTGCGTCAGCCGCAAGAATATTCCCCAGTGTCTCAGGAGAGGAGGTCATGTTACAGGAAATGATTGCCATACAGGTCCTTATACAGGTCAATGCCTTTCAGCCAGTGTTCACGTCAAGACTCTTCTTAGTGCCAAAAAGGGACAGTGTGCAGATGCGACCAGTTCTAGATCTCTCGCACCTGAACTCCTTTATAGAGAATTCACCCTTCAGGATGCTGACTGTACAGCAACTCAGACTCGCACTCCCTCCGCAAGGTTGGATGTGTTCGATCAATCTCAAAGATGCCTATTGTCATGTCCCTATAAACAAGAGGTTCCAAAAGTTTCTCGCTCTGAGAATCCGGCACGAGACTTATGTCTTTCAAAGGATGCCGTTCGGGTTGAACCTAGCACCGAGAGTATTTACCAAACTCGTCCGGCAAGCTCTTTTACCCCTGTTAGTTCGAGGCATACAGATGTTTTGGTATCTGGACGATTGGCTAGTAGTGGCGAACTATGTAGAATTGTGTCAAGACCATGTCAACCAAGTGTTAGCTCATGTACAAGCCCTAGGGTTCAAGGTGAACTTGGCAAAGTCGCACCTTGTCCCCTCAAGGACGATTCAGTGGATAGGGCTGGTCTGGGATACCGTCGCTCTGACTCTTACTCAAGAGTGTGGACAACCGAAGCAGATTTCGAAGGAAACTGTTCCGGTTCCTCCACAGTCTGGATACGACCAGGAAAACGTGGGATTCCCTGATCGGTTCTCTCAACTGGGTACAATTAACTGTCAAGTTGGGCCGATTGAAAGCCAAGCGATTAATCCTGGAAGGCAACAAAGTGTTCCCTCTCTTGCCGGAGAAGAAATTATGGCCAATTCCTCCATTAATCCACACCTTACTATCAGCCTGGACCAAGCACGAAGTCCTCTACTCAGTCATGTCATGGGTTTCTCCCCCACCTACGGTATGGGTAGACACGGACGCCTCTGGGACCCTGGGTTGGGGTTACCAGTCAAGCATAGGCCACCAGGGGTACGGCATTTGGGTGGCAGACAACCAAGCCCATATCAACAAGTAGAGCTTTTAGTTCCCCTGTTCTTTCTCCAAACTCACGGCAGGACATTGAAGAACAAATCAATAGCATTCAGAATGGACAATCAAACTGCAGTTTTTTGCATTCAGAAGCAAGGCTCAGTGAGGTCACGAGAGTTGTTGAACATTTCAGATTTTTTGTTTACCCTAGCCGACTCGCTAGGGATTTCCCTGCATGCCACCTACCTCCCCGGCGTGGCGAACGTCTGGGCAGACGCTCTCTCTCGCCGGCGGAGCACTCTAGTAGAATGGACAATCAAACAGGCGATCTTCAACAAGATGATTGCAAAGCCGGCCCGTCCACAGGTGGACTTGTTTGCGTCAACAGAGAACTACAGACTTCCACTCTTTCTTACCCGGCACGGGGTAACCCCGGCGGGGGGACACGATGCGTTGCTGGTGGACTGGAACAAGTGGACCTCAATCTATCTGTTTCCGCCACCAGACTCTGTGTTAATGTGCAAGGTCATTCACAAACTGAGGGATTACCGGGGCCGGGTAGCTTTGATCGCGCCGCTTTGGCCGGCCTAGGTATGGTACCACCAATTGCAACAGTGGTGCAGGACCCCGGTGTCCCTCCCGGTCTCCGTCTTCCACTTGGAAACGATTGGCAACCTTTGGACCTCGCTCAGTTTTGCCTTATGGATATTTACTCTGCCAAGTGGATAAATCAATTTGGGCCAAGTGTCACTCAGAAACTAATGAATCAGTACACACCGTCTACCAGGAGACAATAGCAATCACATTGGAAAACTTTTACAACCTGGATTGTTGAGTCAGGGCAAACGACTGCCTCGGGAGCCTTAATTTTCAAGTACTTAGACTATCTATTTGAGCAGAAGTGTTTTTCAGTCATAACGTTAAAAAATCACCTGTCTGCCATTAGGACCCCCTTCCTTGATCTCACCGGCCTTTCCATACCACAGGCGGAGGAGAAAGGTTTTATGAGGGTGTGTTTTAAGCTTCGTCCACCTCCCCGCCAGCTCATGCCCACCTGGTCCCTTGATAAAGCCTTAGAATTGCTTCAATCGCGCAAGTATAATAATGCGCCGGACTTTGACTCACTTTTAAAGAAGGCTGTCTTTCTCATGGCACTTGCCACCGGAAACTGGGTATCTGATCTGGCGGCGATGAGCAACGAACCAAACTGTCTCAGGTTTGGGAGACTGCACGACCATGTTCAAATCGCGCCGTCTCCCTACTTTATTGCAAAGAACGAACATTCGGACCATGTTTTTTCTGAATTTTCCGTCCCGGCCTTAAAGAGAGGCCTTATTCATCACATTTTATGTCCTGTGCAAGCACTCCCAAAGTTTATGAGGGCTGCGCAACTTCGCCAACCAGGTGCTTTATGGGTTAACCGTACAGGTAAGCGTGCTACAAAACGGAAGTTAGCTTCTTTGCTTGTCGACGTTATCAGGGAAAGCAATCCCGGCATGACAGGCAGGGCTCACAATATTAGGAAATGGGCGGTGTCCTCAGATTATTGCAAAAATTTTCAATTGATGATATTGCTAAAACCCATGTTTGGGCTTCCAATCATACGTTCCTTACACGCTACCTGTTTGTTGCTCTAGATAAACCAAAGCGTACCTGTGTAGCTTTACGGCAAAGGGTACAGTAGGTAATGTTATATTATAAGTTGTGTTATTTTAAAAAGGGGGGGGGGGGAAGGGATTGTGCGGAATAGTCCATATCCCCCCTGTACCCTTGGAGATTGTGATATATCACGAGCTGTGATAGGATGGGTTCTACAGTCCAGTATTAGTTTACTTATTTTAAATTCTAAGAAATTATCGCATAGTTGCAACTATGTCTGTTTTACCAAAGTGTAACAAAATATTACTGTACAATTAGTTTAAGGTCAGAACAAATAACTACTGCAGAGTTATAGTTCTACAGGACACATGCGTGTCATTTCATGCATACGATTGATTGCAACGGTCTGACCATGAGCAAGCAGTTTCTTAATGCCACGCACTGCCAGCAAATCTGTTATACCTTTTTATATTTTTGTATTACATACAATAAATCTTGAGAAAATATTATCCGGATTCTTCTTCCCTAAGGTTAGGATATTTTGCGAATGTCCCGCCTCCAGTCTTGATATTCAGGCGAAGTCGTCAATGATGGAGGGGCCCTATTAAATTATAGGTTTGATTCCCAAAGGGAAGTAGAGAAAATCTAATATTTAGTAGGGCCCCGTAATCATTGACGACTCGGGCCCTCCCGACCATCCCACTTCCCATTCGCCGAGTTCTATAGTTTATTCTTGGTATATCAGTAAAGGACGAAGATGACTGCTAAGGGGCCTGGTGTCTGGGAAGCAAAGCATGAGAAATCCACGAATATGGCAAGTCATAAGATAACAGATATTAAGTTATTTTTTATTTTTTATTTTTTACGGAGTGTTTTTCCCGATCAAAATGACGATCCCATGAGGGAATTAAGCGTGCACTTATGACGAGTACTCCATGATTCTTCCGCGCGGGCTATTCAAAATGCTGGCGCAGGATGTTGAATGGAGACTATTATTATTAATAGGCGAAGTCGTCAATGATTACGGGGCCCTACTAAATATTAGGTTTTCTCTACTTCCCTTTGGGAATCAAACCTATAATTTATGCATCTTGTTACGACCGGGACTCGTATAAAACAAGGGCTCTTAATCATTGGACTAGAAAGGCACACAGCCACAACGGTAACACTAGATCCAACCCTCGAACTTATAATGCCGGCGCACAAAAACACCTATACCCTCCAGAGTTAAATCTGCGATAGCGGGGTATCCTCTAACTCGGTATAAATGCACTACTACATGATGATCTCTGATACAGCCTGATCACAACAACATACAACTACGTTAATAATGTATACAAGGAAAAAGATAGAGAGCTTAATTAAATCACTGGAATGATTTAATGCAAACAAGAAGAAGGTATAATTAAAGTTACTTTAAACAATAATAAACTGTCACTCCTATATTAAAGAAAGTGAATGAAAGTCCTAAAGCATCGAACGGGAATCTTCTGAAGAAAGTCTGATGCTGCTTAAGATGATCGAATCGGATTTTGAACTGTTATATAAAGCAGGAACAAGATACGACAAGTGTAGGGACATACAGTGTTAACTGGCACGGGAATAACAATAAATGCACAATAGTATTATCTCCAACAACAAAAGAAGTACTTCCTCAGGCAACGCAAAAGCCTGCTCGGGTTGTGCAACTCAACAACAACCACGGCTTACAATCAACGTGAATAAAAATGCTGCATACATAACATAAGAGCTTATAATCCTAATCGGGTGTCTGCTAGGCGAATAAAATCTAGCTGGGATGTCG
>JBAKBP010033216.1:0-22140 GCA_037953745.1 Lithodes maja
ATCCCAGTTTAGTCAACACCCCAGTTTTGTCTTCACTCCAGTTTAGTCCTCACCCCAGTTTAGTCATCACCCCAGTTTAGTCCACACCCCAGTTTAGTCTTCACCCCTGTTTAGTCTTCCCCCAGTTTAGTCCACACCCCAGTTTAGTCATCACCCCAGTTTAGTATTCACCCCAGTTTAGTCTTCACCCCTGTTTAGTCTTCCCCCAGTTTAGTCCACACCCCAGTTTAGTCTTCACCCCAGTTTAGTCCTCACCCCAGTTTAGTCTTCACCCCAGTTTAGTCCTCCCCCAGTTTAGTCCACACCCCAGTTTAGCCCTCACCCCAGTTTAGCCCTCACCCCAGTTTAGCCCTCACCCCAGTTTAGTCTTCACCCCAGTTTAGTCCTCCCCCAGTTTAGTCCACACCCCAGTTTAGTCCCTACCCCAGTTTAGCCCTCACCCCAGTTTAGTCCTCACCCCAGTTTAGTCCTCACCCCAGTTTAGTCCTCACCCCAGTTTAGTCCTCACCCCAGTTTAGTCCTCACCCCAGTTTAGTCCTCAACCCAGTTTAGTCTTCACCCCAGTTTAGTCCTCCCCCCAGTCTGTACTCACCCCAGTATAGTCCTCCCCCCAGTCTGTCCTCACCCCAGTCTGTCCTCACCCCAGTATAGTTCTCACCCCAGTTTAGTCCTCCCCCCAGTCTGTCCTTAGCCCAGTATAGTCCACATTACCGTTTTATTTCACCCCAGTTTAGTCCTTACCCCAGTTTAGTCCTCCCCCTATGTTAGTCCTCACCCCAGTCCTCATTACCGTATTATTTCTCCCTAGTCTGTCCTCACCCCTGTTTGGTCCTCATTACCGTATTATTTCACCCCAGTTTGTCCTCACTCCAGTTTAGTCCTCACCTCGGTCTGTCCTCACCCCAGTCTCTCACCACCCTATCTTTAAGCTCAGCTTCTATTTTCTTTACACTCTAATCTTTCGTCACCTCAGTCCCTCTTCACCCCACTCAATCCTCTCCTCACTTTCTCCTCAGCCCTCTCCTCGTTTTCTCCTCACCCCAATCAATCCTCTCTCCATTTTCTTCTCACCCCACTTAACCCTCTCTCCATTTTCTCCTCACCCCACTCAATCCTCACCTCGTTTTCTCCTAATCCCACTTAATCCTCTCGTAGTTTTCTTCTCACCTCACTCTACCCTCTCCTCATTTTCTACGTACCCCAATAAACTCTCTCCTCATTTTCTCCTCACCCCACTCAACCCTCACCTCATTTTCTCCTCACCCCACACAAACTCTCTTCATTTTCTCCTCAACCCTCTCTCCATTTTCTCTTCACCCCACTCAACCCTCTCCTCACCCCACTCAACCCTCTCCTCACCCCACTCAACCCTCTCCTCGTTTTCTCCTCACCGTGAAGTACCCACATATCCAGTCCACTTAGCCTGGTCTGTAATCACCCCCTTTGTCCGCCCTTCTAACTCCACCAATTAGAGGCTCCTACGTGTTAAATTAATTCCAGATGTTTTACTTCGGATAGGTTTTAATTGCTGTAACCTTAAGGGGGCTCACCTCGCTTTTTTAACTCTTTCTCTCCCTCTCTTTTTGGCTTGTATCCATTTGGCCCCATTCAGCCTACTTTTTTAAGACGTTTACCCCCATTCAGGTGTCAATATTTTCCTGGCGAGCGCTAGCGAGCCAGCATATATATATATATATATATATATATATATATATATATATATATATATATATATATATACATTATACATACCAGTATATATTTTTATTTGACAGCAAGCTAAATTTGTACATTTTTCGATAGAAAAATGTCTCGGGCGAAGCCGGATTTCTCCATACATTGCTGGCTCGCTATCGCTCGCCAGGAAGAAATTGACACCTGGCTGGGGCTAAACGTCTTAAAACAGTTGGCTGATTGGGGCCGAATGGATATAAGCCAACGAAAGAGAGAAAATGAGAAAAAGAGAAAAAAAAACAGGTGACCCCGCTTAACAATGAAAACATAATGAGTTGCCTTACTGAATATGATGTTATGTTACTTTTATTTTACGATGCCATGGAAATATCGAGCGTTATTTTCGGATTCACATGTCTGTACTATCGCTCTATTGTGTATGTATTTAATTGTATGTTGTTGATATAAATTATATACTTTTGGATCGTGAATTAAGGGGAGGTTTTTAGTGTGTTTCCTAGACTTCCATCAAGCTTGAAATTACACCCCCATGACCCCCTTTCAAGATAAATTTGTACATTTTTCGGTAGAAAAATGTACCGGCCGAAGGCCGGTTCCTCTTAAATTACAGGCTCGCTATCGCTCGCCAGGAAAAAATCGACACCTAAATGGGACGAAAGGTCTTAAAAGTGACATAAATGTGGTGAAAGTTCTTAAAATCGCCAAACTAATGGGGCAAACGTCTTACAATCTCAAAAGCAATGAGGCTAAACATGAGGGAGAAAGGGGTAAAGAAAAAAATCCCTCAAGTGGAAATCTCCCCTTAAAGCACCAGCGTATTTCAAGCACTTATTTTGTTTTCTACGAATGTTCAGATCTCATATTCATCATCCTTTCAACCACTTATTTTGTTTTCTACGAATGTTCAGATCTCATATTCATCATCCTTTCAACCACTTATTTTGTTTTCTACGAATGTTCAGATCTCATATTTATCATCCTTTCAACCACTTATTTTGTTTTCTATGAATGTTCAGATCTCATATTCATCATCCTTTCAACCACTTATTTTGTTTTCTACGAATGTTCAGATCTCGTATTCACCATCTTTTCATAAACCTACAAAAGCTGTGTTATGAGGGTATTATTACTGTTGTTCTGGCCTTTGTAACGGCCCTACACGGTAAACAAATCAATGGATATGATGAAAAGGTATATAGAATCATTGGATATAATGATACACCTTTCTAGGCTTATTTGACATGGGTTTATTACTACCAATTTGTCTTTAAGGGGGTGGTGCTTGGTTTTTGGTCTACATATTTATATATTTATATATTTATATATTTTTGAGTTTCCTCACCAGACCTCCATCAAGCTTAGAAAAACACCCCCTAGACCCCCTTTCAAGATAAAAATTTAAATTTTTATGGTAGAATAATTTCCCGGCCAAAGGCCGGTTCCTTCTAAAATTAGAGGCTCGCTATCGCTCGCCAGGAAAAAATCGACACCTAAAGGGCACGAAAGGTCTTAATATTGATTACAATATGAGGCGAAAGGTCTCAAAATCGCCAAACTAACCGTCTTAAAACTTCAAAACTAATATGGTAAACACGAGGGAGATTGTTATACCCATAATATTTGGCAGTATATACGTACAAACACTACCGTTATCTTCTTTGCAGTTGGTATTTTCTAGACCAATACTATATTTAATCTACTATATTTTCACAGGAAATAGTCACGAATAAGAACTGTATATATACAGTATATGTGTCTTTATTTTATTTATTTTTGCTGTATGTATCGCCATTATTCACCAGTAAAGGTTTATTATCGTTAACCCCTTCTCTACCGGCATCGTCTTCTTATTTAGACGCTCTTGTGCAGCTTAAGAAGGATCTGTGGTAGTAAAAAGTGTTACGTGAGACATGAGCCTGAACATTGCTGGAGGCTCTTCTTAAGGGCAGGTTTTTAGTTTGTTTCCTACTCCTCCAGCAATCTTAAAATTTCACCCCCTTGACCCCCTTTCAAGATAAATTTGTACATTTTTCGGTAGAAAAATGTCCCGGCCGAAGGCCTATTCCCCTTAAATTACAGGCTAGCTATCGCTCGCCAGGAAAAAATCGATACCTAAATGAAATGGCACGAAAGGTCTTAAAATTGACAGAAATGGGGCGAGGGTTCTTAAAATCGCCAACCTAATGGGGCAAACGTCTTAAAATCTCAAAAGCAATGGGGCTAAACATGAGGGAGAAAGGGGTCCAGAAAAAATCCTCCAGGTGGAAATCTTGATGTTGGCCATGTCACTCTTTCAACTATGAGGGAGGCACTCGCTATAGGCAGTTCTGCCTTTTGCCTCCCTAAATCACATAGACAAAAAAAATGCTGGAAGCCCTTTTAAAACTGAATAAAATTGTCTAATAGTAGCCAGAATAAAGTTATAAAGACGTCGCTGGTACAGAAGGGGTTAATATGTTCCTAATGCCACCCAAGGAAGCGTTACAAAGGTCCACTGGCCTCCGTCCGTCGGTCCATGTTCCAGGTAGCTTGATTACACACAGTTGATATTAAGGGCAGATTTTTACTTAAGGGATTTTTTTTTCGAACCTCCTTCTCCCTCATGTTTAGCCCCATTAGTTTTGACATTTTAAGACGTTCGCCCCATTAGTTTGGCGATTTTTAGAACTTTTGCCCCATTTGTGTCAATTTAAGATATTTTGTGTCGAGATTTCCTGGCGAGCGAAAGCGAGCCTGTAATTTAAGAGGAACCGGCCTTCGGCCGGGCCATTTTTCTACCGAAAAATGTACACATTTATCATGAAAGTGGGTCAAAGGGTGTAATTTTAAGCTTAATGGATGTCTAGGGAACAAACCAGGGACGTCCGTTTCATCATATTCTGGCAACTATTAGACGATTTTATTCAGCTTAGGAAGAACCTCTAGCAATATTAGGGCTTCAAAATATCTCCATCAAGCCTTTTAACTACCACAGATCCTTCCTAAGCTGCATAATATCGGCTAAATATAGCTATAGAATACAATCTAACACACGTTGCTGGTACTCAAAGGGTTGGTTACCGACTTACAGATAACGCACTCACAGCTAGATGGCCAATAATCGTGATCTGATCTATAAAGTGGTTTGCTAGTAGTTGAATTGGTTGTACTGTATATTGGAGAAAACACTCTATACTGGAAGATCAGATCAGATGGCTATAGAAAAGTAGAAGAGTAGAGAGTGTTGGATAGAGGAGAAATAAGTTATAGATCCCACTACTGTGATAATCCTTCGCTTTTAGCCAATTTTTGTATTTATTTATTATTTTTCTAGTTTCCTCGCTAGACCTCCATCAAGCTTAAAATGAAGCCCCCTAGACCCCTTTCAAGATAAATTTGTACATTTTTCGGTAGAAAAATGTCCTGGCCGAAGGCCGATTCCTCTTAAATTACAGGCTCGGTATCGCTCGCCAAGTGAAAATCGAGACCTAATTGACAGGAAAGGTCTTAAAATTGACAGAAATGGGGCGAAAGTTCATAAAATTGCTAAACTAATGGGTCTAAAGATGAGGGAGAAGGTGGTCTAGAAAAGCGACTCGTCTCCCCTTAAAGAAGGTGTGAGAATGGTACTTAATGTGTCCGTTACGTTTTGCATGGAACCGGGAGATTTCCACTTGAGGGATTTTTTTCTGGACTCCTTTCTCCCTCATGTTTAGCCCCATTGTTTTTCTAATTTTAAGACGTTTGCCCCAATATTTTGACGATTTTAAGAACTTTCAACCCATTTATGTCAATTTAAAGACCTTTCGTGCCATTTAGATGTCGATTTTATCCTGGCGAGCGATAGCGAGCCTGTAATTAAGAGGAACCGGCTTTCAGCCGGGACATTTTTCTACCGAAAAATGTACAAATTTATCTTGAAAGGGGCTCAAGGGGGTGTAATCTTAAGCTTGAAGGATATCTTTCCTCTAACTTTCACTCTGTTGAGCACCATCTCTCCTCCTACAAAGCTGATCTTCTCTTCCTCACACAAAACTCAGGTGTCTGTAGCAACATCCAGCAACCCCTTCTCTGTATCCTCCTACTTTCTCTATCCTAGTTTCAAAGCCAAAGGCGGATGTTGTGCATATGTGCACAACAAACTCACTTGCTCTCGTGTTCCGATTTCGACTCCTCTGAATTCTCAACTTTATGGCTCAAACTTTCCTGTCATTCTCTTACTAAATATTTCTGTGCTGTCTATCTTTCCCCTAACTCTACCAACTTTTCCAAATTCTTTGACTATCTAAACTCTACAGTGGAACACATTCTATCCATTTCTCCTTTCTCAGAAATCTCCATCTTAGGAGATTTCAACGTTCACCACCGCCATTGGCTCTCCTCTCACACTACTGATCCACCTGGTGAACAAGCCTACGTCTTTTCTATCCTAAATGACCTAGAGCAGTTAGTTCAGCAACCCACCCGTATCCCGGATCGCATCGAAGATCGGCCCAACATTCTTGACCTGTTTCTAACTTCTAACCCTTCTTCTTATGCTGTCGATCTTTTCTCTCCTTTGGGCTCCTCCGACCATAAACTTATCTCTGTCACCTGTCCTATCTCTCCAGTACAGCCACCTGATCTTCCTAGCCGGCGGCGCTTGTGGCACTTTGGCGCTGCCGACTGGGAGGCTCTTCGGCAGTATTTCTTTGATTTCCCATGGAATGATTTCTGCTTCCATGGCCGAGGACCCTCGGAGAGTGCTGAACGCATTACCGAGGTAATCCTATCGGGCATGGAAGCATACATTCCATTCTCTTTCTCTCAGACTAATGCTAAAAAATCTTGGTTTACTCACGCCTGTTCTACTGCTGTCCGCAATAAGGAGGAAGCATTCAAACGGTACCGACGCCTTAAAACTCAAGACTCTCATTCTTCATATGTTTCTGCCCGGAATCAAGCCAAATCTGTTCTTCGACTTGCCAAACACTCTTTCATCAATAATAAATGCACTGAACTATCCAACTCTAGCTCTTCCCAAGCTTTCTGGCATCTAGCCAAAAACCTCTCCAACAATTTCTCTTCCATGTCTTTCCCTCCCCTTTCCCACTCTGATGGCACAACCATCACTTCTTCCTCTGACAAAGCTAAACTCTTCGCTCAAACTTTTGCTAGAAACTCCACCTTGGATGATTCCGGTGCTATTCCTCCCTCTCCGCCCTCCTCTCTCTTACTTATGCCTAATATCCTAATCTCTTCTAAAGATGTACTTTCTACCCTCTCTGGGCTTAACACTAATAAGGCGTAAGGTCCGGACGGTGTTCCTCCTGTTGTTCTCACAAACTGTGCTTCCGTGCTGACTCCCTGCCTAGGCAAACTCTTTCGTCTCTGTCTATCCTCTAACGTCTTCCCTTCATGCTGGAAGTTTGCTCACATTCAACCTGTCCCAAAGAAGGGTGACCGCTCTCAACCCTCCAACTATCGTCCAATTGCTCTTATCTCTTGTCTTTCTAAAGTTTTTGAAACTATTCTTGCTTCCAAATTTCTTAAGCATTTCTCTTCTCATAATCTGCTCTCAGATCGCCAGTATGGCTTCCTTAAGGGTCGCTCTACTGGTGATATTCTTTCATATCTTACTAACTCTTGGTCATCCTCCTTTCGGGACTTCGGTGAGACTTTTTCTATTGCACTAGACATATCGAAAGCCTTCGATAGAGTCTGGCATAAATCTTTAATTTCTAAACTACCCTCCTTCGGTTTCTATCCCTCCATCTGTGCCTTTGTCTCTAATTTCCTTTCCGGCCGTTCCATAGCCGCGGTTGTGGACGGCCATTGTTCACTTCCTCACCCTATAAACTCCGGTGTTCCTCAGGGCTCTGTCCTATCTCCTATTCTCTTCCTAATTTTTATAAATGATCTCCTTAACTGTACCTTAATTCCCATCCATTCATACGCAGACGACTCAACCTTACACTACTCCATTAGTTTTTCAGAACGCCCCAGCCAGCAATCCCTCAACAACAAACGTAATGAAGCCATAGAACTCTTAAATTCTGATCTAAATACTATTTCCAATTGGGGCAGAGAAAACCTTGTTAACTTTAATGCTTCCAAAACCCAATTTCTCCATCTATCTACCCGTCAGGATCTCCCAGCGGACTATCCCTTATTCTTCAACAATACAAAAATCAACCCTTCATCTTCTCTCAATATTCTTGGTGTCTCTTTTTCTTCTGCTCTCATTTGGAAGGACCATATTACCAGTCTTGCTAAGGCAGCCTTCCAGAAGCTGGGTGTGCTCAACCGCCTTAGGGGGTTCTTTTCCCCTGCACAGCTTCTTGCTCTGTACAGGGGCATAGTGCACCCTTGTATTGAGTATTGTTCACATGTGTGGGGAGGTTCCTCTCACACCGCTCTCCTAGACAAAGTTGAAAGGAAGGCCTTTCGTATAATTAACTCCCGTCCACTCACCAACTCTCTGCAATCTCTCTCTCTCCGCCGCAATGTTGCATCTCTCTCGCTATTCTATCGCTACTATAATAATCAGTGTTCCTCAGAGCTATCCCAGTGCATACCACCTCCTTTACGTAGGGCACGTGGTACCCGTCTTGCAACTCAATCCCACCCCTACTCTGTGCAACTCTCCAACCCAAGAGTGAAACGTTACTCTCAAACTTTCTTCTACTCAACAGCTGAGCTCTGGAACTCTCTCCCAGAATCAGTCTTTCCCTCTTCCTATGACTTAAATTGCTTCAAACTCCGTGTGTCCAGGCATTTTGGCTCGAACGTCCCTTGATTTTGGCCCTGTCACTCTTTCAACTATGGGGGAGGCACTCGCTATAGGCAGTTATGCCTTTTGCCTCCCTCAATCACATAGAAAAAAAAAAAAATCTAGGGACCAAACTAAAAACCTGCCCTTAAAGAGATGTTGGTTGCCATAAACTCATTTAATATAAGGGTAGAACAGTAATATCAGCTTAGGAAAGGTACGGTAACTCACTATCAATATACTCATCTTCATTGATATACCCTTTTATATATATATATATATATATTTCACAGTTCTTTTTGTTAGTACTGAGAAGCAAATTCCGAAATATCTACGAGAAAATGTCCATAATCTGAATAAAATCGTTTACCGGTAGGTGGAATAAAGTCTAATATGCCGTGATTTGATTAATAGGATAAACATCAAGCTAATAATAATCCCAATTCTGACGTTTGTGATAGCCGAGCATGCGAGCACAATTGTTGAACACCTCTCGCACATCACAGTCTCGTTAAAGCCATCCAAGTCTCATTAAGGGGGTACTACTCGCTTTTTATGGACCTCCTTCTCCCTCATGTTTAGCATTTTAGTTTTGAGGTTTTAAGACGTTCGTTTCGTTAGTTTGGCGATTTTGAGACCTTTCGCCTCATTTTGTTGTCAATATGAATACCTTTCCTGCCCTTTAGGTGTCGAGTTTTTCCTGGCAAGCGTTAGCGAGCCTCTAATTTTAGAAGGAACCGGCCTTCGGCCTGGAAATGTTTCTATCGAAAAATGTACAAATTTATATTGAAAGGGGGTCTAGGGGGTGTGTTTCTAAGCTTGATGAAGGTCTAGAGAGGAAACTCAAAAATATATAAATAAATAAATATATAGACCACAAACCCAAGCAGTACCCCCTTAAATATATAGACCAAACCCAAGCACTACCCCCTTAAATATATAGACCAAACCCAAGCACTACCCCCTTAAATATATAGACCAAACCCAAGCACTACCCACTTAAATATATAGACCAAACCCAAGCACTACCCCCTTAAATATATAGACCAAACCCAAGCACTACCCACTTAAATATATAGACCAAACCCAAGCACTACCCACTTAAATATATAGACCAAACCCAAGCACTACCCCCTTAAATATATAGACCAAACCCAAGCACTACCCACTTAAATATATAGACCAAACCCAAGCACTACCCCCTTAAATATATAGACCAAACCCAAGCACTATCCACTTAAATATATAGACCAAACCCAAGCACTACCCACTTAAATATATAGACCAAACCCAAGCACTACCCCCTTAAATATATAGACCAAACCCAAGCACTACCCACTTAAATATATAGACCAAACCCAAGCACTACCCCCTTAAATATATAGACCAAACCCAAGCACTACCCACTTAAATATATAGACCAAACCCAAGCACTACCCCCTTAAATATATAGACCAAACCCAAGCACTACCCACTTAAATATATAGACCAAACCCAAGCACTACCCACTTAAATATATAGACCAAACCCAAGCACTACCCCCTTAAATATATAGACCAAACCTAAGCACTACCCACTTAAATATATAGACCAAACCCAAGCACTACCCCCTTAAATATATAGACCAAACCCAAGCACTACCCCCTTAAATATATAGACCAAACCCAAGCACTACCCCATTAAATATATAGACCAAACCCAAGCACTACCCCCTTAAATATATAGACCAAACCCAAGCACTACCCCCTTAAATATATATACCAAACCCAAGCACTACCCCCTTAAATATATAGACCAAACCCAAGCACTACCTACTTAAATATATAGACCAAACCCAAGCACTACCCCCTTAAATATATAGACCAAACCCAAGCACTACCCCCTTAAATATATAGACCAAACCCAAGCACTACCCCCTTAAATATATAGACCAAACCCAAGCACTACCCAATTAAATATATAGACCAAACCCAAGCACTACCCCCTTAAATATATAGACCAAACCCAAGCACTACCCCCTTAAATATATAGACCAAACCCAAGCACTACCCCCTTAAATATATAGACCAAACCCAAGCACTACCCCCTTAAATATATAGACCAAACCCAAGCACTACCCACTTAAATATATAGACCAAACCCAAGCACTACCCCCTTAAATATATAGACCAAACCCAAGCACTACCCCCTTAAATATATAGACCAAACCCAAGCACTACCCACTTAAATATATAGACCAAACCCAAGCACTACCCCCTTAAATCCATGCGGTTTCCGGGTTTTAGTCGTTCAAGGGAAATGGATCTACTTACTTCAATCACCAAACTCATGGACATTACGTACACACACACACACACACACACACACACACACACACACACACACATTCAAGCTCATGGACATATATATATACACACACACGCATACTCACACACACTGACATAATATTATACACGCACGCACATATACAGACATTTTAAACACAATCACGCACACACACAAATACGCACATACGCAGACATATACACGCACATATACATACATTATAAACATACACTCACGCACATACGCAGATATATGCACGCACGCACATATACATACATTATAAACATACAATCACGCACACACACAAATACGCACATACGCAGACATACACGCACGCACATATACATACATTATAAACATACACTCACGCGCATAAAGATACGCACATACACAGACATACATACATTCAAGGTAATGGACTTACACACTCACGTACACGCATACACACACACACACACACACACACACAGGCATATAAACGCACTCACGTACACAGACATTAACGCACACACTCACTATTAACAACATTTACACACATGTACGGTAACGTACTCATAATTTGTTTAAGGGGAGGTATTTAGTTTGTTCCCTAGACCTCCATCAAGCTTAAAATTACACCCCCTTGAGTCCCTTTCAAGATAAATTTGTAAATTTTTCGGTAGAAAAATGTCCCGGCCGAAGGCCGGTTCCTCTTAAATTACAGGCTTCGCTATCGCTCGCCAGGATAAAATCGACACCTAAATGGCACGAAAGGTCTTAATATGGGGTGAAAGTTCTTAAAATCGCTAAACTAATGGGGCAAACATTTTATAATATCAAAAGCAATGGGGCCGGGGGAGTGCTGGAGCGACCTTGGTAACCCTGGTCTCTGGGTCTTCTCCTGGGTGACCTGGATGTGTGTGAGTTTGTGTTTTTTATCTGTGTTTATTTTTTGTTTTATGTTGTTTTTGTGTTTTCCCTGTTCTTGCTCTGTCTTGAGTCGGCTACCCCCAAAAATTATGGGGATTGGGCCTGAGCATATAGATAGATAGATAGATAGAAAAGCAATGGAGCTAAACATGAGGGAGAAAGGGGTCAAGAAAAAAATCCTTCAAGTGGAAATCTCCCCTTATATTAATACTAAACAATAACTAAAAAAAAAAAAAAAAAAAAAAAAAAAAAAAAAAAAAAATTAATGGGGTAGGCTAGTGCTTAGTTTTTGGGCTATATTTGATTTATATCATTATTTACTTTTGAGTTTCCTCGCTAGACCTCCATCAAGCTTATAAAAACACCCCTTAGACCCCCATTAAGATAAACGTGTACCTTTTTCGGTAGAAAAATGTCCTGGCCGAAGGCGGATTCCTTCTAAAATTAGAGGCTCGCTATCGCTCGCCAGGAAAATATCGACACCTAAAGGGCACGAAAGGTCTTCATATTGAGAACAAATTGAGGCGAAATGTCTCAAAATGGCCAAACTAACTTCCGAGCGTCTTAAAACCTCAACACTAACATGCTAACCATGAGGGAGAAGGGGGTCCAGAACAAGCGAGTACTACCCCCTGAACCGGAATATACTCATCACCTCCTATGGCTTTAACCCCTTCAGTATATGACCACGCCTTTTCCACTTCATTCTGGCTAACATTAGGCGATTTTACCCAGCTTCGGAAGGCTCTAGTGTAATCAAAATGGTTAAATATATATTACTATTAAATCAACTATAACCTTCTGGCTTTCAATATGCCTTCTTAACCCCTTCAGTACCGGCGACGTCATTTTAACTTCACTCTGGCTACTATTAGACGATTGGATTCAGTTTAAAAAGGGTCTCCAGTAATTAACAGGCTTCGAACTATCGCCCTTAACCCTTAAGGGGAGGTTTTTACTGTGTTCCTTATATTTCCATCAAGCTTACGATTACACCCCCTAGACCCCCTTTCAGATAAATTTGTACATTTTTCGGTAGAAAAATGTCCCGGCCGAAGGCCGGTTCCTCTTAAATTACAGGCTCGCTATCGCTCGTCAGGAAAAAATCGACACCTAATTGGCACGAAAGATCTTAAAATTGACAGAAATGGGGTGAAAGTTCTTAAGATCGCCAAAATTAGGGGGCGAAAGTCTAAAAATCTCAAAATCAATGGGGCTAAACCTGAATGAGAAAGGAGTTCAGTAAAAAATCCCTCAAGTGGACATCTCCCCTTAACACTACCACAAATCCTTCTGAAGCTGCACACAATCGCCTAACTGTAGCTAGAATAAAATACAAAAGCGTCGTCGGTACAGAAGGGGTTAAGCTGAATAAAATCGTCTGACGATATCCCTACTGGCAGAACTAAGTGAGTCCTCGAGTACTGGAAGGGTTAAGGGGGGTGACCTGCTTTTGGTTATTTCTCTCCTTTTCTCTCTTTCTCTGGCTTGTATCCATTCGGCCCCATTCAGCCAATTGTTTTAAGACGTTTATCCCCATCTACTGTAGGTGTCGATTTCTTCCTGGCGAGCGATAGCGAGCCAGCATTATATGAAGAAATCCGGCTTCGCCGGAGACATTTTTCTATCGAAAAATGTACAAATTTAGCCTGCTGTCCAACAAAAATAAAAAATATGCTGGCTCGCTACCGCTCACCAGTAAACAATTGACACCTGGATGAGGATAAACGTCTTAAAACAGTAGGCTGAATGGGGCCAAATGGGTACAAGGCAGAGAAAGATAGAAAAGGACAGAACCAAAACAGGTCACCCCCCTTAAGGCGGGAAATTAGCTTGTTAGTGCGACTATTAAGATTAACCCCTTCAGTACCATGAGGCCTGTATATACCTAAATGGGGGGGCCAGGAAAACGTCGTCTGCTGCTCATACTAACTAACACACCCAATAGTAACCAGTTTCCATCCAGTGAGTCGAAATATATAGAAACGAAGTCGTCTAAAATATCACTCCTTTCTATATTCATTAGTTACAGCCATATTACTCTCAAATTCTATTCAGTACCTTGCCCAATATACAATATATATTTTTTAATTTCACCACACCACCAGACACCTCCAATGAAATTAATGAAAGCACATAATTATATGATCCACCGGGATTCGAACCTGGGTTGTCACACACCATTTTTTTAGACACCTTAAGGGGAGATTTCCACTTGAGGGATATTTTTCTTGACCCCTTTCTCCTTCATGGTTAGCCCCATTGCTCTTGATATTTTAAGACCTTCGCCCCATTAGTTTGGCGATTTTAAGAACTTTTGCCCCATTTCTGTCAATTTTAAGACTTTTCGTGCCATTTAGTTGTCGATTTTTTCCTGGCGAGCGATAGCGAGCCTGTAATTTAGGAGGAATCGGCCTTCGGCCGGGACATTTTTCTACCGAAAAATGTACAAATTTATCTTGAAAGGGGGTCTAGGGGCTGTAATGTTAAGCTTGATGGACAAGACGGTTAAAAAGTATATATGATGAATAAAACATAATATATTAGGCCTGTCATGTACAGAGACGTACTGTTTGGAAGGAAACAGTGTGTGGTTGACTTACATGAATAATTTGCTATAAAACCGTTAATTGGTCATATTATTTAAGAGGGTAGTGCTTGTTTATTTGGTCTATATTTGTATTTATTAACCTGTTTTTGAGTTTCCTCGCTAGACCTCCATCAAGCTTAAAGAAACACCCCTAGACCGCCTTTTAAAATAAATTTGTACATTTCTCGGTGGAAAATGTCCCGGCCGAAGGCCGATTCCTTCTAAAATTAGAGGATCGCTATCGCTCGCCATGAAAAAATCGACTACTAAATGGCACAAAAGGTTTTAATATTGACAAAGGAATGGGGCAAAAGGTCTCAAAATCGACAAGCTAACGGAACGAACGTCTTAAAATAACAAAACTAATATGCTAAACATGAGGGAGAGGGAGGTCCCGAAAAAACTGCTACCCTCCCCTTAAACTTACGTAAGACGCCGATCGACAGTTGCTGGGAAGAAAAACGGTGGTGTGACTCCTGCTTCCTGGTGGTTACCGTGTGTGCGCGCGGTGGTTTAGTGGCCTGTTACGGATGGTTCACGGTGTTTACGGGTGTGTGTGTGTGAGAGAGAGAGAGAGAGTGTGTATGAGAGTGTGTATGTGTGACAGCGAGAGAGAGAGAGTGTGTGTGAGAGAGAGAGAGTGTGTATGAGAGTGTGTGTGTGTGACAGCGAGAGAGAGAGAGTGTGTGTGAGAGAGAGAGAGAGAGAGTGTGTGTGTGAGAGTGTGTGTGTGTGTGTGACAGCGAGGAAGAGAGAAAGAGAGAGAGTAAATAATAGTAACAAATAGGCGTATGTGTATAATTGTGTACATATATATACTGTAAGTTTATATACTTTATCATAATTGTTTGTTTTCTATTTATTGTATAAGACAAAGAAAACGTGTAATTCCTTCAAGCAAAATGTGTAAATGTCATATTTTGCAAGGTGCAGTAACGTCATCCATATATTTTGCAAGGTGCAGTAACGTCATTCATATATTTTGCAAGGTGCAGTAACGTCATCCATATATTTTGCAAGGTGCAGTAACGTCATCCATATATTTTGCAAGGTGCTGTAACGTCATTCATATATTTTGCAAGGTGCAGTAACGTCATCCATATATTTTGCAAGGTGCTGTAACGTCATCCATATATTTTGCAAGGTGCAGTAACGTCATCCATATATTTTGCAAGGTGCTGTAACGTCATTCATATATTTTGCAAGGTGCAGTAACGTCATCCATATATTTTGCAAGGTGCTGTAACGTCATCCATATATTTTGCAAGGTGCAGTAACGTCATCCATATATTTTGCAAGGTGCTGTAACGTCATTCATATATTTTGCAAGGTGCAGTAACGTCATCCATATATTTTGCAAGGTGCAGTAACGTCATCCATATATTTTGCAAGGTGCAGTAACGTCATCCATATATTTTGCAAGGTGCAGTAACGTCATCCATATATTTTGCAAGGCGCAGTAACGTCATCCATATATTTTGCAAGGTGCAGTAACGTCATCCATATATTTTGCAAGGTGCAGTAACGTCATCCATATATTTTGAAAGGTGCAGTAACGTCATCCATATATTTTGAAAGGTGCAGTAACGTCATCCATATATTTTGAAAGGTGCTGTAACGTCATCCATATATTTTGAAAGGTGCAGTAACGTCATCCATATATTTTGCAAGGTGCAGTAACGTCATCCATATATTTTGAAAGGTGCAGTAACGTCATCCATATATTTTGAAAGGTGCAGTAACGTCATCCATATATTTTGCAAGGTGCAGTAACGTCATCCATATATTTTGAAAGGTGCAGTAACGTCATCCATATATTTTGCAAGGTGCAGTAACGTCACCCATATATTTTGAAAGGTGCAGTAACGTCATCCATATATTTTGCAAGGTGCTGTAACGTCATCCATATATTTTGAAAGGTGCAGTAACGTCATCCATATATTTTGCAAGGTGCAGTAACGTCATCCATATATTTTGCAAGGTGCAGTAACGTCATCCATATATTTTGCAAGGTGCAGTAACGTCATCCATATATTTTGCAAGGTGCTGTAACGTCATCCATATATTTTGCAAGGTGCAGTAACGTCATCCATATATTTTGCAAGGTGCAGTAACGTCATCCATATATTTTGCAAGGTGCAGTAACGTCATCCATATATTTTGCAAGGTGCTGTAACGTCATCCATATATTTTGCAAGGTGCAGTAACGTCATCCATATATTTTGCAAGGTGCAGTAACGTCATCCATATATTTTGAAAGGTGCAGTAACGTCATTCATATATTTTGCAAGGTGCTGTAACGTCATCCATATATTTTGCAAGGTGCTGTAACGTCATCCATATATTTTGCAAGGTGCAGTAACGTCATCCATATATTTTGCAAGGTGCAGTAACGTCATCCATATATTTTGCAAGGTGCAGTAACGTCATCCATATATTTTGCAAGGTGCTGTAACGTCATCCATATATTTTGCAAGGTGCAGTAACGTCATCCATATATTTTGCAAGGTGCAGTAACGTCATCCATATATTTTGAAAGGTGCAGTAACGTCATTCATATATTTTGCAAGGTGCTGTAACGTCATCCATATATTTTGCAAGGTGCTGTAACGTCATCCATATATTTTGCAAGGTGCAGTAACGTCATCCATATATTTTGCAAGGTGCAGTAACGTCATCCATATATTTTGCAAGGTGCAGTAACGTCATCCATATATTTTGCAAGGTGCTGTAACGTCATCCATATATTTTGCAAGGTGCAGTAACGTCATCCATATATTTTGCAAGGTGCAGTAACGTCATCCATATATTTTGCAAGGTGCTGTAACGTCATCCATATATTTTGCAAGGTGCAGTAACGTCATCCATATATTTTGCAAGGTGCAGTAACGTCATCCATATATTTTGCAAGGTGCAGTGACGTCATGCATATATTTTGCAAGGTGCAGTAACGTCATCCATATATTTTGCAAGGTGCAGTAACGTCATCCATATATTTTGCAAGGTGCAGTAACGTCATCCATATATTTTGCAAGGTGCTGTAACGTCATCCATATATTTTGCAAGGTGCAGTAACGTCATATATTTTGCAAGGTGCAGTAACGTCATCCATATATTTTGCAAGGTGCAGTAACGTCATCCATATATTTTGCAAGGTGCTGTAACGTCATCCATATATTTTGCAAGGTGCTGTAACGTCATCCATATATTTTGCAAGGTGCAGTAACGTCATCCATATATTTTGCAAGGTGCAGTAACGTCATCCATATATTTTGCAAGGTGCTGTAACGTCATCCATATATTTTGCAAGGTGCTGTAACGTCATCCATATATTTTGCAAGGTGCAGTAACGTCATCCATATATTTTGCAAGGTGCAGTAACGTCATCCATATATTTTGCAAGGTGCAGTAACGTCATCCATATATTTTGCAACTAATGATGGTATATTGAGTCTTTATTTATTAAGATATTTTCATTGTAAAATATTATCAGTGTCTAGTTGCAAGTCCTTAATATTTTCTTAGTTTATGTTTTCGACTGAAAATTTTACGGTAATACAAAGGAGTACAAAGGAGTACAAAGGAAATCAAGCAACAACAGATCTAGTGACCCTTCTAGGCTGCTTGTCCTCCAAAACACTGAGGATCAAGTGTCCAAACAGTGGTTTAGAGTGGGTAAGGGAACATTGGAAAGGAAACTACTGCCCTGCCACTAACGTGGCAGGACTAGGAAGTTAGTAGGGGACATATGGGTTAGTAACTGAGGGGAGGATAAAGTTATTCATTTACAAACGCTGTCAGTCGCGGGTTTCATGCGAGATATTTGTCTATGCGGAATTTAAATGAATCAACGGTGCTGCAGTCTATAACGTCTCGGGGAAGCCCATTCCACAAGTTGACAACTCGATTGAAGAAGAAATTCTTAGATTCGTGCGAGTTAAAAGATTTACCAATAATTTTGCAACCGTTTTCCCGCGTGTAATTAGATTGGTCGATAGTGTAGTACTTACTACAGTTCATATTGTCGATGCCTTTGATGATTTTGAACACTTGAATTAAGTCGCCTCTTAATCTACGCTGGGTTAAAGGAAATAGATTTAATTCTCTAAGACGCTCTTCGTATAAGAACATAAGAACATAAGAACATAAGAAAATGGGAGTCTGCAGAAAGCCGATTGGCCTAAGCAAGGCAGATCCCTGTCCCACACAATCCCAATTACAAAGCCCAATTATAGGCTCAACACTCTAATACCCTGAGGATCATCTTACCAAAACGGTTAGAGATTAACGCAGGATTACGGGGGTCTGCAGAGCGCTGATTGGCCCAACCCTGCTGATCCCCCTTCACACCCAACCCTTCTCGTCCATATGCTTATCCAATTTTATCTTAAAGCTCCCTATCGTTTTTAATCCCACTATAGCACTTGGTAGTCCATTCCACCCATCTACAACTCTGTTACCAAACCAATATTTGCCTATATCTTTTCTGAAACGAAATTTATCTAATTTGAAACCATTGGTACGAGTTCTTTCGCTATCACTGAGCTTTAGTACATTTGTCATGTCCCCTTTGTTAATCCCACTAACCCACTTGAACACCTCTATCATATCCCCTCTAACTCTGCGTCTCTCTAACGAATGTAAGCCTAATTTCTTCAACCTTTCTTTATACGGAAGATTTCTAATATTATGGATCATTTTTGTCATTCTACGTTGTACTCTCTCCAATGAATCTATGTCCATTCTGTAATAAGGACACCAAAATTGAACAGCATAATCCATATGGGGTCTCACTAATGACAAGTAAAGTTTTAAGATAACATCAGCAGTTCTGTTACTCACACTCATTGAGATGAACCCGAGAATCTTGTTTGCCTTGTTTCGAACGCTTATACACTGTTGTCTAGGCTTCAAATCATTGCTAACAAACACACCTAGATCTTTCTCACAATTCGAGTTTTCTAATTCCACATTAGCTAGTTTATATTTAACATTTGTATGCATCTTCCCTATCTTTAATACCTTGCATTTGTCAATGTTAAACTTCATCTGCCAATTTACTGACCATTCGTGTAAGGTATCTAGATCCCTTTGGAGGCACTCTATATCTCTATCTGAATCAATTGTTCTCCCCATTTTGGTATCGTCTGCAAATTTACTTATCCTACTAGTTATACCTAAATCAAGGTCATTTATGTATATAACAAACAACAGGGGACCTAATACAGATCCCTGGGGGACACCACTTTTGACTGCTCCCCATTCTGACTTCGTACCATTTATGCTGACTCTCTGCTTCCTACCAATTAGCCATGACCTAATCCATCCCAACAACGCCCCACCTATTCCATGCGCCTCAACCTTTCTCATCAATCTCTCATGGGGGACTCTGTCGAAAGCTTTACTGAAATCTAAATATATTATATCATATGACTTGTCATTATCTACTGTTTCATATACCTCTGAGAAAAAACTAAGCAAATTAGTAAGGCAGGAACGTCCCTGAGTGAATCCATGCTGAGAAGAATTTATTAAATTAAATGTATCTAAGTGGTTTCTAATTTTACTAGCAATAATTGACTCTAGTAGCTTTCCTATGATTGATGTAAGACTAATGGGACGGTAATTGGATGCTATTGATTTGTCACCTTTTTTGAAGATCGGAACTACGTTTGCAAGCTTCCAAGCTTCTGGAACTATACCTGTCTCCAATGACTTGTTAAATAAAAATGTTAATGGGTAACTTAACTCATCCCTACATTCTTTTAATACTCTAGCATATACCTCATCAGGACCAGGCGATTTATGAGGTTTCAGTCTGTCAATTTCCTTAAGCACATCATTTCTACTTATAGTAACCGTACTTAACCTATTTTCTATACTATCGCTATATACCTTACGGACTTCTGGAAACTGTGCCAAATTTTCATTAGTGAAAACGGAAAGAAATTGACTATTTAATGTACTGCACATTTCTAAATCATTTTCTGTCATTTCTCCTGTCGAAGTTTTAAGGGGACCAATTACATCTCTAACCTTGGATTTATATAGTTGGTAAAAAGCTTTAGGATTATTTTTTGAGTCATTGGCAACCTTAATTTCATAATTTCTTTTTTCTTTCCTAATATCCTTTTTTACCTGTCTTGATAGATTCTGATAGTAAGCAAGTAGGTGAATTTCGCCTTTTCTAATTTTTCTATATATTCCTCTCTTTTGTCCTAGAAGATCTAATAGTCTATTATTCATCCATTTGGGTTGGTTCTGTGTTGATCTAAATTTTCTTTTGGGGATGTATTTATTTTGTGCATTGAATACTGACTTGATAAAATTATCGTATGTATCTACCAAGGTTGACGTCTCTTCCTGACTTAAGATGACAGGTGCCTGAGAAGGGGTACACTCATTTGGACACCTGGATCGACTTAATTTTTTGACCATAGGGTCCGCTAATAGGGCTCTTCTTAACCCACCATAATTGGCTTTTCTAAAGTCAGGTATTAATGTTGTATTCTCTCTGGTATTACCTTTCCATTGTATATTAAAATACACAGAATTGTGGTCACTATTTCCTAGGTGGTCCCCTATCTCTACATTATTTACCATATGTTCATTGTTACTGAAAACTAAATCGAGAATATTATTACCTCTAGTCGGCGTATCTATGAATTGAAATAAAAAACTATCTTGTACTACCTCTATAAACTCCTCAGAATCAGAGTCTCCTATTTGATGCTGCCAATCTATATTCGGAAAATTAAAATCCCCCATAATGCACACATTGCTAAACCTTGATGCCATTTTAATTTCCTCCCATAATGACGTTCCGTCATTTCTACTCATATTTGGCGGTCTATACATAACTCCAATAACTATGGTCTCACTACCTTCGTTAACCTCTACCCAAACACTTTCATTATCGTTATTTAGTCTAATACCTGATTTAATACAGCTTTTTAATGTACTCCTGACAAACACTGCTATACCGCCACCCCTCTTACTTGTTCGGTCATATTTAAACAAACTATATCCTGGTATATCAAATTCTGCTAAAAAATGCCTGGTTTCTGTATTAATCCACGTTTCAGTTAGCGCTATTATGTCTATATTTTCTTTGCTAACAAGGGCTCTAAGTTCGTTCATTTTGTTACATAGACTCCTACAGTTTGTGTAATATACTCTCAATTTACTTCTTTTCTTTATACCTAATTTACCTTTGTTTTTAGCGACATTTCCATCTTCCGTTGCACCATCACTACTATCATTTGCATTATAGTCATCATTTTTAGCATGAGACTGAATATCCTTATCGCTTTCGCCTGACGCTAAAATTGTTCCATTTAACCTCTCATTTACACTCTCAATATTTCTGTTCAAAACCCCACAACCACCCTATCTAAAGAACTAGCTAATGTAGAAACCCCTAACCGTGAAAGATGAACCCCATCCCTTGCGTACATCCCATCTCTCCCATAGAAACTATCCCAGTTATCAATGAATGGTATTGCTTTTTCTTTGCAATATTTCTCCAAACGGCAATTGACACCAATCGCCCTGGATGTCCATTCCTTGGGAACTCCTCTTCTGGGTAGGATACAATGTACTACAGGGATCCCTCCCTTCATCCTAACTTTATCTAACACATCCCGATACTGCTGCAGCAGTTCCTCACTTCTACCCTTACCAACATCGTTACTCCCGGCACTGAGACAGATAATGGGGTTATCTCCACTATCTTCCAAGATGTGGTCCATCTTCTCTAAAACCCTCCCAACTCCATGGCCAGGCAGACACACAACCTTCCTAAGTTTAGTGCGGGTAGCCCTAACTAAATGTCTTACCATGGAGTCGCCCACAATCGACACAGACTTACCTTCTCGGGACACAGACTTAC
>JBAKBP010033217.1:0-22139 GCA_037953745.1 Lithodes maja
CTAATTGGTCTGTTCTCTACTATGGTTGCATAATTTGGGTCATTTAATCTTTCTAACGTAGACCATATATTTTTTGTTCTTCTAAATAGTTTGACATTCATAGCCTCTGTCTTAGCTATTTCGTGCAACTGTCTGGTGTTTCTGTTGTATGGATATCTTTCATTAAGTGCATATCTGAGCGCTTTATTTTGTATCCGTTGCAGCCTCAGTGTTTGTGTTTTGCTTAGGGTGGATAATGGTGCAGCTGGATATTCCAAGACAGGAAGTACTAGAGCTTTTACTAGGTGAGTTTTTATTTTTTCTGAGAGGTCACCAAATCTGTAAAGTTTTCCTAGGGATGCCTTTCCTTTGTTAATTAAACTTGGCACATGTTTTAGTATGCCTCCCCTAGTCAATTTTAGTCCCAGTGTTTTCCCTTCCTGGTGTGTATCTAATAAATCTCCTTCTACAATTATGTCATCTTCCTTTGAGGTAGCAATTGGAAGTATGGTAAATTTTGTCATATTGGTTTTTATTTTCCATCTCTTTTCGAATTCGTTTATTTTATTGATTTCTAAGCCTACTTTTTCCGCCATAAGTCTTCGTGATTTGCCTGGGTATGTAATTATCTGGGTGATGTCGTCTGCATATTGAATTGTAGTGCAATCGATAGCAGGTAGTGGGAGGTCCATGGTATATATTGTGTATAATATTGGGGATAATATGCTGCCTTGTGGGACACCACTGAGTAGTTGTATTGGTGGGCCTAAGTGTTTTTTAATGCGGATGTGTGCCTTTCTATCTTCTAGGAAATCACACAATATTGACTCAATATGGCTTGGCAGATTAAGTTGGAGTATTTTATATTTCAGGCCCATATGCCATACCTTGTCGAAGGCTTTACTTACATCTCTAAGAATTACGTGACATTGATTATTCCTGGCCTTTGCTTGGGAAACAGTTTCATATATGATTGCTGTGGCTGTATTTGTGCCTTTTTTGCTGACGAAACCATGTTGACTAGCCGGGATAAGGTCATTCATGTTTAGATGTATATTTAGCCTATTATAAATGCATTTTTCAAGTATTTTGCCTGGCACTTCCAGTAGCGATATAGGTCTGTAGTTAATTGGGTCATATGGTGACTTGCCTTCTTTGGGTATTAGGTGAATTACAGCTGTTTTAAATTTGTCAGGGAAGTATCCTAGGGAAAGTGTGGCATTAAATATTTGTATTAGTGTTAGTATTGCTTGCTCAGAGACTTGGGAGATTATTATTTTATTAATGTTGCTCCGTCCAGGGGCTTTGTTTTTCATATTTTTTATGATATTTTTTATTTCATGGATATCGATTGCCCTTGTGGTTGCGTTCTGATTATTAAAAATATTTAGGTTGATGGCTTCATTAGGTAGTGTTCTATTTAGATTTCTTTGGATAAAGTTTCTGACCATGGTTTCGTTGTCTTCATCGAACTGCTCATTCTCTTCATCAGATATTTTGAATATATCTCCCCATATTTCACGAAATGTGGCTTCTTTACCTATATTGTCATATACTTTCTTGTTGTCTTTGTTTAGTATATAATTAGTTGGATCATTGCTAGAACCGCTAAGTTGTTTGATTTTTGTCCAAAAAGCTTTTGGATCTCTATGCTTATTTGAAAGGTCTTCGAGCTGATTCTCCCAATTTCTGTCATAATTTATTTTACATTCATCTCTTAATTGCTGTTGCAGTAGTCTAAATCTGATATATAAGTGTCTGTGCCATCCTCCTATTATAGCGTTTTGCATGATAGCCTGGTATTCTCTTTGTATTCTTCTTATTTCTAGAGTTATTATGGATTTGTTTATTGTGATTGTGTTAGATGTAGGGATTGTGTTTTCCATGCCAGTTGTTATTGAGTGGTACCAGTTGTCTAGTGCAGTGTCTATTTCTTCTTCTCCTCCTTCGCTAAGATCAAAGTTGTATCTATTTAGTTCTAAGTCTACCGTTTCTCTAAAGTTGTCCCAGTTCACATTATTCATGTTTAATTTGGGGGTGCTGGGAATGGTGATTTTATCGGCAGTGATCGTGAATATTATGGGGAGATGGTCAGATGTTGTGATCGGGCCACATTCAATTCTAGAATTATGAAAGGCTCTGTTATTTGTTAGTATGATGTCAGGGGTAGTACTTCTGTTATGCGAAAGGTATGTTGGGAAGTGGGGGCCTAGGTGTACAAGGCTATTTTGGTTAATAAAACGGGCTAGGCCCTCCCCTACTGCATTATTTGAGTTATTTCTCAATAGGGTATGTTTTGCATTGAGATCACCTAGAATGTAAGTAGGTAAATTATTGTATGCAAGTCTATGTATATCAGGGAAAGGAAGGTAGGGGCGTCTAGGGGGTAGGTACATGGTTGCAAAATTAACTGGTCCTAAGGAGGTCTCGATTGTAATGCAGAGAGTGTCAGAAATAAAGTCATCATACAGCTTATATTTAAGTGTGTTTTTTACAAGAATGGCACTGCCATCATTAATTTCATTTGAAGAGTTCTTTGAGTGGGTATGGTATCCATTTATCTTTATTGTTTCGTTATTTGTATTGCTGTGGCTATTAATTAAGATTATATCAGGGTTGATTGATAGATATGTATTAGTTAATTCGATTTTCCTATTCTGCCAGTGTAACACATTATGTTGTATTATTGTTAGCTTGTTAGGGTCTCCTATGGTCTGTTGTTTTGTCCCTTGTTGGAAGGTGATAAGTCGAGTTTATATAGGCGATACAAGATCAAGAAAGGGATTATTGTGTGCTAGCTGCACGCTGGTTGGCTAACCTAAGACTAGCTCTGGTAGGCTGGCCGGACGCAGGAGTGGGCGGGGCCTCTGCATCGTTCATCTGCGTGTGTGGAGGGGGCATTCCTGGGGGCATCATGGGGGGCCTCGCTTCCCCCCGCCCACTCCTGCGTCCGGCCAGCCTACCAGAGCTAGTCTTAGGTTAGCCAACCAGCGTGCAGCTAGCACACAATAATCCCTTTCTTGATCTTGTATCGCCTATATAAACTCGACTTATCACCTTCTAACTTCACTTCTCCTTGATAATGATGGCTGCGCCCATTGAAACGTCGGAACCATTTGCAAACCTCCTTTACCAACATCCTGAAAATACCAGAAAAACTATACGAAAAATTGAGAGTATCAATAAAAAACTCAATAATGCAAACTGTGCCTATTATTTTAATCTCACCTGCCTGAAAGAAAATATAATATCTCTCTCTCTCTCTCTCTCTCTCTATATATATATATATATATATATATATATATATTTTTTTATTTTGTTCTTGAAGGCATGTGAGATTAAATAATACAGCATATTTAGCATTTATTTTATATATTTTTTATTCAGGGATTCAATGTCTCTTGCAATTTTATGTTGTTGAACATTGAGTAGATGTAAGAGAGTACCAAAGTTATCAGAGGGTTGTTGGGTTGTTGGTGGTTGTAACGTTTCGACTATAACGTTAGTCATGATCACACAGTTGCTTATGGTTAGCATAAGTATAGAGGGGGTTTACATAGGGGGGTCCTAGATCTCGCGTCCCTTGTTCTGCACAGGTGGGCGGGGCTAGTCGGCGATCAGCGTTCGTGGTTGGTTTGCTGCTAGCCGCACACTACGTCTGTTGATTGGCTGGCTGGACACTGGGGCATCTCCAGTAGGGCGTTAGCTGGGGGGTGTTAGGAGCTCGTTGTATGTGTGGTTATTTTCTTCTTGGTGTCTGTGGGGGTAGGGTCTCCTCGCTGTGGGGAGAATTTGTAGATCCAAGGTCTGGTTGTTTAGTGTAAGGTTGAGGATCTGTATGTAAATGGCTTCAAGGATGGGGAGGCATCTCGGGTCGGGTTCATTGTCTAATATGGAGGTGCTGATTTCTAGGTTTTTGCGAGTTAGTTTGGGGTGACCTGGGCTGTTGTAATGATTTTTGATAGAGCCAGATTGTAGATGGAGGGTAAGACGACGGCTCAAGCGAGTCTGGGTCATGCCGATATACACTTTACGGGGTCCACAGTCCCCATGGGTACAAGAGTGTTGGTATACTACATGTCCAGATTCAGTTGTTTTTTGTCGTTGGCAGGGCGATTACGTAGTACAAGTTGGGAGGTTTTGGGGGATTTATAATAGATAATTAGTTTGATTTTGTTGTCTGTGTTGGTGGGCTGGACGTTCTTCAGGATGATGTCTCCTATGACGGCTTCGTCTGTTTTATGGTCAGAGGACATGTAGTTTTAATAGTTTCATTATTATACCATTTTTCTAAGTGTTTCTTGATGGTTTTGTCAACGTTTGAGTTTTAGTAGCCGTTGTTGATGATGACTTGTGTGAGGCGGTTTACTTTATGGTGGGTGTCTTGCCAGGAGGAACAGGGAGAGAGTGCCCTCCTGACGTAGGCGGAGATGGTGGAGTTGAGGTATCTATTACGGCACTCGGTTTTGCCGTTGAGGCAGAGTCCATTATTCGTGGGCTTCGTGTAGGCTGTAGTTTTGAAGCCTATGTTATGTTTAATAACTAAGATGTCTAGGAAGGGTATTGTCCCTTCAATAGGTTCTTCATAGGTGAAATTGAGCCCTGATGCTGTGATGAGGCGTTGCTGAAGTTCTCGTAGTTCATTGAGGTCCTTCACTCGCACAAAGATGTCATCAACGTAACGGCAGTAGATGGAGGGGCGGTGGGTTGCTAGGAGGTCCTCCTCGATGGTGCTCATAAAGAAGTTTGTGATGAGTACACTGAGGGGGCTGCCCATCGCCACACCATCTATCTGCCGGTATATGTTACCTCGGGGGGCAGGTGAAGGGAGCTTCCTTGGTGCATAGCTCCAACAGCATTCGAAGGGTTTGTTCAGGGATGTCTAGAGGTGGGGAGGTAGGGAAGTGGTACACCTGATGTAGGATGATGTCGATCGTCCTATCCACTGGTACATTAGTGAACAGGCTTTGTACGTCGAGTGAAGCGATTAAGTCGTCATCGGTTGGTGGGGCATCATGGAGGATTTCTAGGAAATCTGTGGCGGATGATAGGCTGTATTGTGTGGGGGTGTACGGTGTCAGGAGGTTGTTAAGGGTCTTCGCTATTTGGTAAGTCGCCATCTGGATTTGAGAGATTATAGGTCTGAGGGGGTTTCCCGGCTTGTGGGTTTTTATGGTGCAGTATGTGTATCCTGGGGAAAATTCACCGACGAGTTTTTTTAGGTGGATTCCATTTGTCTTGGCGTTGATGGTTGTGATGATGGTGTTCGCCTTCCTTTTGATTTCATCTGTGGGGTTTCGGGATATTCTCTGGAATTTAGTTTCGTCATGGAGAATAGAGTCCATTTTTCGTAGGCATCCTTCCTTATTGTGGACGACCAGGCATGGGGCTTTGTCAGCTCGTCGTATGATGATGTTGTAGCTGCCTGGGTGTGTTGTTTATGGAGGATATTGCTGTGGTGGGAGCAACAGGTCTTGGCAGCTTTGGTGAGTAGAGCAAGCTGCAGGGCAGGGGTGGTGGTGATTTTTATTTTTTTTCCAGGGGTTGGATGTCGTCTAACATCACCTCAATTTCCATTCTCTTCCGGTGGGGTTTGAGCTTGACCATATAGTGACAGTTAAGGCCCATGTTAAGCAGGTTCTCCTGGTCGTTGGTGAGAGTGGTGCCGGTGAGGTTTATATAGCCTTGGGTCTGTTTTGGGAGTTTGATGTTGCCCCCGTATAGGCGTGAGAGCTTCTTGATGGTGGTGCTCTCAGTTTTTCGTTGGTGTTGGTCCTCAATTTGTTGGAGCTTCAGGTTGATGTTGTGCCAAAGTTGGTTCGGTATGTTTTCGTTTCTCCATTTTTCTAGTAGGGCGTCACGCTCTTCTGCTAGATTATGGGCTATATTTTGTTTTCTGCTGCCTCCTCCTTCACAAGCTCTTCTCGGAACTGGAGGGTGCTTTCTCGTCGTCTGGCGTTCTCATTATGTAGTTGGAAATTAATGTAGCCGGGTAGTATATTTTCTTGAAGGCATGTGAGATTAAATAATACAGCATATTCAGCATTTATATATTTTTTATTCAGGGATTCAATGTCTCTTGCAATATTACGTTGTTGAACGTTAAGTAGATGTCAGAGAGTACCGAAGTTATCAGAGGTTGTTGGGTTGTTGGTGGTTGTAACGTTTCGACTACAACATTAGTCATGATCACACAGTTGGTCATGTTTAGCATAAGTATAGAGGGGGTTTATATAGGGGGGTTCTAGATCTCGCGTCGCTTGTTCTGCACAGGTGGGCGGGGCTATTCGGCGATCAGCGTTCGTGGTTGGTTTTCTTCTGCTAGCCACGCACTATGTCTGTTGATTGGCTGGTTGGACACTTGGGCATCTCCATTAGGGCATTGGCTGGGGGGTGTTGGGAGCTCATTGTATGTGTGGTTATTTTCTTCTTGGTGTCTGTGGGGTAGGGTCTCCTAGCTGTGGGAAGAATTTGTAGGTCCAAGGTCTGGTTATTTAGTGTAAGGTTGAGGGTCTGTATGTAGATGGCTTCAAGGATGGGGAGGTGTCTCGGGTCGGGTTCATTGTCTAATATGGAGGTGCTGGTTTCTAGGTCTTTGCGAGTTATTTTGGGGTGGCCTGGGCTGTTGTAATGATTTTTGATAGAGCTAGATTGTAGATGGAGGGTAAAAATGCCGATATACACTTTACGGGGTCCACAGTCCCCATGGGTACAAGAGTGTTGGTATACTACATGGTCCAGATTCAGTTGTATCTTGTCGTTTGCAGGGCGATTACGTAGTACAAGTTGGGAGGTTTTGGGGGATTTATAATAGATAAATAGTTTGATTTTGTTGTCAGTGTTGGTGGGCTGGACGTTTGTCTAGATGATGGTCGGAGGACATGTAGTTTTTATAGTAAATTTTGATGTCCTCGGGGCTGGTTTTTTTTTTTTTTTTTTTTTTTTTATATATTCCAACTACTCCCTCTCGGGCATAGGCTGATAGCCTTTACACTCTACCGCTGAACACGGTGAGGCCCGTGAGGTTTTGTTCCAGTCTAGGGAGTGAGACATGCGAAGCTTCACGGCTCGAAGCAACTCCATGCCTGAAGCTGCTCTGCCTCTGTGCTTCACAGTCTCATCCCCCAGGCTCGGACCCTCACTCTCAGAACGCCACGTATTGAGCAATTAACTCACTAGGCACCTGTAGCATATTTTTGAATATGGGAATATTCATACAATGCTATTTAATCAGGGAACAATGAGGGTATTTATTTGGCATTTCGGTGTGCTGTGGTAATGCACTGATACTAGGTACAGCACAAATTCCATCCCAATAATATCTTCCCATTGACATATTGGGATTCGAACCCGGGTCCATTAGATTACCAGTCCAGTGGCAAGACCACTCCGCCACACCTCCCCTGTTGGGGGTTTCATTATTATACCATTTTTCTAAGTGTTTCTTGATGGTTTTGTCAACGTCTGAGTTGGAGTAGCCTTTGTTGATGAGGACTTGTGTGAGGCGGTTTAGTTCATGGTGGGTATCTCCCCAGGAGGAACAGTGAGAGAGTGCCCTCCTGACGTAGGCGGAGATGGTGGAGATGAGGTATATGTACAGTATATATATATATATATATATATATATATATATATATATATATTAATACACAATTTATTGAAGACCAGTGCATATATATTGTCTTAATTCTTTGTTAGTTCAATGTTTCTGATTATTTTTGTTTTCTCTATCACTTACAGTAGTTTGTGAATGTTATTTCCAAAGTTTAAATTCATATTTTCTTTACTTTCTGTCTTTCTTTTATAGACGTTTCGTGCATCTTAGCACATTATCAGTATTGCTGGAAAATACAAAGGCATATATTAACACATAATTTAGTTAATAAAACAAATTAATTGAGTTGATGTAATATTGAGTAGAATTAGAGCGTATCTGTAAGATCACAGATTGAGGTGTACCTCTATTGCTGGTTGGAACGAGCCTGACTCTTAAGTTAGGTAGTTAAAATAGGACTTTAGAGGCTGTCGACGCTAGAGGGTCGTTAAACCCACGAAAAGTCAGGAAGTATGTAATACTGAAGCCCCCGAGCCCCTGAGCCTCCCAAGATTTATACACCCAGATATACTAGGAATATATACCCTGGGGTTGCCTCACTCGAGAACCCCAGCATCTTCCTTTAGAGCGACTAAGACTGGAGCCTCGTACGAGAACCCCAGTCCTTTGGTGACTTTTATGATTGTACATGTGTCACTTTATGTTGATCAGTGGGTATATATTGTTTATGTCTGCGTTTGTTGTTTCGAGGGTGTGTTGTTGTGGTGTTGGTATTCTATTTGTATTATTTGTGTTAGTATTAGGTGTCTCAAGGGTTCGTTGTTGTGGTGTTCGTCTTGTATTTGTATTGGTATGAGGATTATTTATGTTGTTATTTGATATTTCAAGGGCTCGTTGTGGTGGTGTCTGTGTTCTATTTGTATTAGTTTGGGTATTGTTTAGAATAGCTGCGAGAAGGGAGCACCAAGCTTATGTCTACTACTAAATATGAAATGAGAGATAGGCAAAACAAACTGAAATGATTACTGATTACTGATTACTGGTTACTGGTTACTGATTACTGATAATTACTATAGGATGTAAGGTATCTTAAAATAACCCCCTAGAAATACTTTCTCTAAAGTATCCACTTTTTTTTATCCTCCCCTTTTTCCCCAGCTAACCTAATCCCACAAGGACCCCAATGGAAATACGCCTAGCGGCCTTATTGGGCTATCCTTAGTTGGAATTATGCAAGGCTGGTAGATGTCATATTTGTAACTTATTATTTGGTACTAACATTGTAAAATGCTAACTGAATAAATATTATTATTATTATTATTATTATTATAGTGGCTCTTCTAGGTAGTGTCGGTATTCTGTTAGGGCTAAAAAGTGTTAAAGCTCTATCCATACCGTGGTTTCGTTATGTATTGCTGGCTGTTTCTATCTGATCAGCAGTGCTTCAGCTATTTTGAGCCGTGATTTATCTTGGAAGTATTATAAAATCTTAGTATTGCTTGTTATTTGTTGTCTTGACATTTTTTACCTTTGTTGTTGTTTCGAATGCTCCTTAACCCCTTAAACGCGAAAATACCCTAGGGGCAAGGATACTTATTTGTGCATTTCTAGCCTTGGATTCTGACAGAATTCGTTATATTTACAATATAGAGCATTATTTGTTTTCAGTATGTTTTTATTTTACATATATGATGTATATATGAACCTTCAAGAGTGCTAAAATAAGTTGGAAAAATATTTGGGTGATGAAAAACGAAGATATTGGCCACCCGGTCATAATCTCAGGCGAGAGAGAGCCACAGGCAACCCTCCCCTCTCGCTGTCTGTGAGTCAACTGAGGCGAGTGGGCGGTGTCTGGGTGTTATATAACGATATTTTATGCAACCCACTTGTGCTACATTATCACGGGAGAGAAAAATAACCGATAAATGATGAAAATAAGAGGAAAAATAGGTGATAATTGAGGAGGGGGGAATAAGGTGGGGAAGGAGGGGAGGGGGGGGTGTGTGAGAAACACATGGATGAGTACTAGAGGGGAATTATCTCACCTAGAGACAAATACCTTTGTTTTGATAGCCCCTGGGATGTTTTGGAAGGCTTTTTTTATGGTCTTGCTTCCGTGAGGCCTATCGCGTTCCCTATGGTAAGCCTTCCGTGAGGTCTATCGCATTTGACGGGTTAATATAACCTGTTTATAGGTGCATGGTGAGTCGTCTGATAAGTGTGGTAGTGGACTGTGTTCATGCCAATGTAATTCATGTTTCGAAGTTTGCAACCTTCTGTGGACATGATAATTCATCAAATATATTGCATTGTTGAAGGATATCTTGTTTAAATGTTTTGTTATTTCTCATTATTAAGTTGTTGACTTTTATATTCTTATAGTAAATTATTAGGAAAACCCATGCTGACTCTGTTTACATGTAGGTAAAGTTGTCCATTGGGAGGTGTGGCAGAGTGGTCTTGCCACTGAACTGGTTAATCCAATGGACCCGGGCTCGAATCCCAATATGTCAATGGGAAGATATTATTGGGATGGAATTTGTGCTGTACCTAGTTTCAGTGCATTACCACAGCACACCGAAATGCCAAAACAAAAGTATCCTCATTGTTTCCTGATTAAATAGCACTGTATGAATATTCCCATATTCAAAATATGTTACAGGGGGGCAATGCCTAGTGAGTTAATTGCTCAATAGGTGGCGTTCTGAGAGTGAGGGTCCGAGTCTGGGGGATGAGACTGTAAAGCACTGAGGCGAAGCGGCTTCAGAGATGGAATTTCTTCGAGCCGTGCATATGTACTTCGCATGTCTCATTCCTTAGACTGGAACAAGACCTCACGGGCCTCTCCGTGTTCAGCGGTAGAGTGTACAGGCTCTCAGCTTATGCCCGAGAGGGAGTAGTTGGAATATATAAAAAAACAAAAAAAATCTGGGCTGCAGAAGGGAGTCTCTGTGGTACATGTTCGGAGTAATTCTTCTAGGTGCTTTTCTGGGATCCAGGGAGATGTTTGAGTGGGGTTATGGTACACTTATTCCAAGATTATTTTGATGGTATCTTCTATGGGGTCGTTGGTAAAGAGACTTTCGAGGACTCCACTCCACGTGGGCGTGTGGTACATATAATATCGAGGAAGTGGTCAATGGACTTCAAAGAATACTTGAGTGGGTGTAGGGTGTGATCAATTTGTTTAAATGTTTAGCTATGGAATATGTTGGTGTAGTGATCTGGGAAATGATTGAGCGAAGTGGGTGATTTTTGCTTGTGGGTTTTCACATTACCATAAATGTATCCTGGAGTGTAGTGTCTGGTGACAAGGGTTAGGTGTTCTTGATCCTTGACAGCGTTGCATGCTGAAAAATATTTGTCGATTTTTTTCTCCAGGTCTTCTGTGGGGTCACAAGCTAGTTTCTTGAATTTATATATGTTACTTAAAATGGTATTTAGCTTCTGGTTATAGTAATCTATATTAAATTAAGAATGACGTAAATATTTGACTTGTCTGCGGTATCTGAAAGCAGTGAAGTGCATGTATGAGGGTGCAAAGGCGGCAGTGTGAGTGGAGAATGAACAAAGCGAATTCTCTGATCTGAATGCTTGCTCAAAGCAAGAGTGTGTGATTTCCCCTTGGTTGTTCAATATATATATGGATGGAGTCATGAAAGAAATACAAGGAAGAACAGTGCATGTTGGTGTACCGCTGATGAGGAAAGGGAATAAGTGGAAGTTGCTTGTACTGCTGTTTGTTGATGATACAGTTCTGATGAGTGATGGTGAGTGGGAGTTGCAGGGTCTGGTAAATATGTTTGGAACAGTGCATGAAAAAAGGAATCTTAACCCGTACAGCCCCAGCGACGCGCCTGGCGCGTCGGCGATGTATGTAACGCACAGCCCCAGAGACGCGCCTGGCGCGTCACCCTAATTGCGCCGACCGTAACCTCAGGTGTAGCCACTCAAGAGGGCTCAGATTTGTATGGGAACTGTGTACGTATCCCACGCAACCGTGCCGATGGTTGAAAACTCTCAAAGTCCACGTGCATGTGCGTGAGCGCGCAATAACCTGTTTTTTGGGGATAATTGCCTTCAATTTTTTACTCTTGTAAAATACGTTTTCGGGGGCTCTGTAGGACCATTCTTTAAGCTTTTTGAGCGATTTTTCGTGGTTTTTCCTTCATTCCTAACCCATTCGCTATTGTTTCTGGAATAAAACCATTTTTTGAAAACCGGCCGGGTTCTGGTGAACAAACATTACAAAACTAGCCGGGGCTGGACAGGTTAAGGTAAATGCGGGGAAGAGTAAGTTTATGGTCTTTGAAAGGGGTGCAGTCACAGAGTGTGAAGTGAGGTTGAACGGTCAGTGTATGGAGAATGTTAGCTCACTTAAGTATTTGGGTAGTGTGTTGAGTAAAGATGGGAGTATGGAGGAAGAAGTGTGGGAGAGGGTGCAACAGGTGAAGAGGGTTGTAGGAACGCTGAAAGCAGTAACAAAATATAGGGTGGTCAGCATGGAAGAAGTCCTTGCATGATAGTGCGGTAATCCCGACATTGACGTATGGGAGTGAAGCATGGACGTTGTTAGAGACCCAAATCAAGAGTGAGAAGGGTGGAAATGAGTTACATGGAGGGATAGACAGACGAATGAGGAAGTACGAGAGAGGTGTGGTGTGGATGTAGATGTTCTGGAAAGTGTGAAAAGGAACACCTTGTGATGGTTCGGCCATGTGGAACGTATGGGAAGTGAGAGCATGACTAAGAGAGTGTACAAGAGTGTCGTGGAAGGACAGAGAGGGAAACGTAGACCGAGAGAGAGGTGGAAGGATGAATTTAATTTATAGTATATGCGTGGGAGCGGTGTTGGATGGGAAAAGGGGCGTCGACTGATAGGTGACAGAGGTGCATGGGGGCGATTCATTCGTGGCTACCTCTTCGGGGATCTTGTCGTCTGGCAATAGATACATATAGAGATAGAATATAGTCTGATCAAGAGCACATAGTTCACCGTAAAGAAACCTATTAAATACCTTGTCAAATAAATCCCTACATAATTATTGTAAATAAAATCATCTCTAAGTTTGCCTATTTCTTCATGTAAAAGATAATACGTGGAACATCTAAGACCTATTTAACAGGGTTTTAATGGAATTTAGCTTGTTATTATCTGGAGTGAAACTAAACCAATTGAGTCCTTGATTTACGAAGCTCGTCTTTTTATACACACATGTTGAGCCTTGTGAGTTCCTGTTCCGTTTTCTGAACACTTACATACAAGAAAGCTAAAGAAATAGTGTATTCTAATTCACAAGTAAATTATATATTATTGTGTTGACTCTTCATATAATGTACAAATTTGGCATTTGCATCATCATTTTCGAAAATATATCGTCAACGTACCTACGGTAATACAAAGATTTGCAATCTAAGGGACAGTTATTAAGCCAACTCACCTCTTTAGTGATTAGGAAAGCTTCGGAAAACAAGGGAGCTAAGCAAGATCCCATGCTTAAACCATTTACCTGATTATACAAAACGACTTCAAACAAAAAAGAAGATTCTGATGTGGCAAACTTTAGAAATTTCATTAGTGTTTTTATATTAATATCATTGAAAATTTTCGGTTCATATTTATCTAATATAATATATATATATATATATATATATATATATATATACATATACTGTTTATATATATATATATATATATACTGTTTATATATATATATATATATATATATATATATATATATATATATAGAGTATATATATATACAGTATATATATATATATATATATATATATATATATATATATATATATATATACATATAGGCCTATATAGGCCTATATATATATTTTTTTTTTTCTATGTGAGTGAGGGAGGCAAAAGGCAGAACTGCCTATAGCGAGTGCCTCCCCCATAGTTGAAAAAGTGAAAGGGTCAAAATCAAGGGACGTTCGAGCCAAAATGCCTGGACACACAGAGTTTGAAGCAATTTAAGCCATAGGAAGAGGGAAAGACTGATTCTGGGAGAGAGTTCCAGAGCTCAGCTGTTGAATAGAAGAAAGTCTGAGAGTAACATTTCACTCTTGGGTTGGAGAGTTGCACAGAGTAGGGTTGGGATTGTGTTGCAAGATGGGTCCCACGTGCCCTACGTAAGGGAGGTGGTATACACTGGGAAAGCTCTGAGGAACACTGATTATTATAGTAGCGCTAGAATAGCGAGAGAGATGCAACATTGCGGCGAAGAGAGAGAGAGATTGCAGAGAGTTGGTGAGTGGACGGGAGTTAATGATACGAAAGGCCTTCCTTTCAATTTTGTCTAGGAGAGCGGTGTGAGAGGAACCTCCCCCCACATGTGAACAATACTCAATACAAGGACGCACTATGCCCCTGTACAGAGCAAGAAGCTGTGCAGGGGTAAAGAACCCCCTAAGGCGGTTGAGCACACCAAGCTTCTGGGAGGCTGCCTTAGCAAGACTGGTAATATGGTCCTTCCAACTGAGAGCAGAAGAAAAAGAGACACCGAGAATATTGAGAGAAGATGAAGGATTGATTTTTGTATTGTTGAAGATTAAGGGAGAGTCCGCAGGGAGATCCTGACGGGTAGATAGATGGAGAAATTGGGTTTTGGAAGCATTAAAGGTAACAAGGTTTTCTCTGCCCCAATTGGAGATAGTAGTTAGATCAGAATTTAAGTGTTCTATGGCTTCATTCCGTTTGTCGTTGAGGAATTGCTGGCTTGGGTGTTCTGAAAAACTAATGGAGTAACGTAAGGTTGAGTCGTCTGCGTATGAATGGATGGGAATTGAGGTACAGTTGAGAAGATAATTTAAAAAAAACTAGAAATAGAATAGGAGATAGGACAGAGCCCTGAAGAACACCAGAGTTTATAGGGTGAGGAAGTGAGCGATGGCCATCCACAACCGCAGCTATGGAATGGCCGGAGAGGAAATTAAAGACAAAGGCACAGATGGATGGATATAAACCGAAGGAGGGTGGTTTAGAAATTAAAGATTTGTGCCAGACTCTATCGAAGGCTTTCGATATGTCTAGTGCAATAGAAAAAGTCTCACCGAAGTCCCGAAAGGAGGATGACCAAGAGTTAGTAAGATATGAAAGAAGATCACCAGTAGAGCGACCCTTAACCCTTATTTGGTGGGGCCCGACTTAAGGCGATCTAGAGAACCATGGACAAAAGAGCGGGGCCCGCCTTTAGTCGGTTGCAATTTTGAGCACATAATTGGCTCTGAGAGAGAGTCCGAGCGGTGGGAGGAGCGTAGGTTGACTCTGACCATTCGGCACGGCTCCTGCGCCGCGACTGGGTCCACCTCCACACACATCCACACTCTGCCTGATCAGTGGAAGCTAGCCAACGTAACACCGATATTCAAAAAAGGCAGCAAATCCCTACCCAGTAACTATCGTCCAATTAGCTTAACCTCAGTTGTATGTAAAATGCTAGAAACACTCACAAGAGACAGACTCGTAAGTCACTTAGAGGAAAATAACATACTTAAAGATACTCAACACGGCTTTCGTAAAAAACGTTCCTGTTTAACAAACCTTAGACTTCTTCCACGATATCCTCAACCTCTACGATGAGAGTAAAGCTGTAGATATTATATACCTTGATTTTCAAAAGGCCTTTGACAAAGTTCGCCACAAACGTTTACTGCTAAAACTAAAAGCGCATGGAATACAAGACGGTGTGTTGAAATGGATAGAAAATTGGCTCAGCGACAGAAAGCAAAGAGTAGTCATAAACGGTAAGGCATCTAAATGGACCAATGTAAGTAGCGGGGTACCCCAGGGATCGGTACTAGGATCAATTCTCTTTTTAATTTACATCAACGACATAGATGAGGGTCTCACCTGTACAATCTCAAAATTTGCTGACGATACAAAAATTGCAAATAGCGTACTCTCAAAAGAACAAGTTGACGATATGCAACACAATCTAGATATGTTGTTGTTGTTGTTCCCCAAGCTGCCTGGCCGAACAGCCCCAAGGCCCCGAGCAAGGCCAAGGCCATAACCGAGCACCCCACCGAACCCTCCCTGCCAACCACAATAAAGACTGGGTGACTGAAGCCACTCCATGGCGGGGAGCTGAGGAGGGTGCGGAAACGCCCGGGAAACCAAAGCCCCACCCAGGGCCCTGTGCCCCTCAGCAATTATGAAGAGAAAGCTGAGGGGCAAAGGAAAAATGTGACGCTTTGGCTTCCAATCTTGCTAGATTTGGAGGTCAATCCACGGAAGAGGCGCCGTCACTTGAGATCTAGAAAATATATAAGGAAAAGGAACAGTCAGAGTAAGCTATGGGTATGGCGGAGATCGCTCAGTTCTCACTCTGATAGACCAGCCCATCACCAGTTGATATGATATGTTGTCATGTTGGGCCCAAATTTGGCAAATGAGTTTCAATGCGGATAAATATAAAGTACTACATATCGGATACCAAAATGAGAAAGCAAACTATTTGATGAATGGCACTCAGCTTAAGAATGTAAACAGAGAAACCGATCTGGGAGTAATAATATCGAGTAACCTAAAACCGAGTCAACAATGTTCAGAAGTTGTTAAGAAGGCAAACAAAATAATTGACTTTATAGGCAGGTCATTTGTGCATAAATCCAAAGATGTTATCCTAACCCTTTACAATTCCTTAGTCCGCCCTCTTCTGGAATACTGCGTTCAATCCTGGTGCCCTTATTACCAAAAAGATATAGACAAGCTAGAACGAGTTCAACGTAGAGTTACCAAAATGATACCTAGCCTAAAGAACAAACCATACGAGGAGCGTCTTAGATAATTAAATCTATTTCCTTTAACCCAGCGCAGATTAAGAGGCGACTTAATTCAAGTGTTCAAAATCATCAAAGGCATCGACAATATGAACTGTAGTAAGTACTTCACTATCGACCAATCTAATTACACGCGGGGAAACGGATGCAAAATTATTGGTAAATCTTTTAACTCACACGAAGCTAAAAATGTCTTCTTCAATCGAGTTGTCAACTTATGGAATGGGCTTCCCCGAGATGTTATAGACTGCAGCACCGTTGATTCATTTAAACTTCGCCTAGACAAATATCTTGCATCAAACCCGCGACTGACTGCGTTTGTAAATGAATAACTTTATATTATCCTCCCCTCATTTACTAACCCATCTGTCACCTACTAACTTCTCAATCCTGCCATGGACATTAGTTCCAGGGCAGTAGTTCCCTTTCCAATGTGCCCTTACCCACTCTAAACCACTGTTTGGACACTTGATCCTCAGTGTTTTGGAGGACAAGCAGCCTAGAAGGGTTACTAGACCTGTTGTTGCTTCATTTCCTTTGTACTCCTTTGTACTATTGCCTCCCTAGACAGGGAATTATGTAAGGAAATTACCGTATTTTAGGGATTATTCCTTCGTGTTGCACGATCGTTGCAAGACAACCCGTGATCATAGGAGGATGGTTCAGGTGTCATTGGAAAGCTCAATTAACGCCCTTTCACAGATACATAATTGTATTACGTTTGGCTCTTCTTTATGCATGAAAAAGAGCATGGAATGAAGCTCATTTAGGGTAAATATGCCCACTGGGCAGGTAGTAGAAGTTATTAACCTAGCCACTTGTGGAGTGTTAAGGAAGCCATACTGGCGATCTGAGAGCAGATTATGAGAAGAGAAATGCTTAAGAAATTTGGAAGCAAGAATAGTTTCAAAAACTTTAGAAATACAAGAGATGAGAGCAATTGGACGATAGTTGGAGGGTTGAGAGCGGTCACCCTTCTTTGGGACAGGTTGAATGAGAGCAAACTTCCAGCATGAAGGGAAGATGTTAGAGGATAGACAGAGACGAAAGAGTTTGCCTAGGCAGGGAGTCATCACGGAAGCACAGTTTTTGAGTACAAAAGGAGGAACACCGTCCGGACCGTACGCCTTCTTAGTATTAACCCTCTCACATCCTGACGCAATTTTTGAGCCTATTAGGGATACTTTAAAGCCTTTGTTACCGTCAGGGATAATTATAAACCTTTAGTTTATTTACTTCAACCTCTGCAGTTGTCTTTGAGTTAGCTGTGGGCAGAAAACTAATTTTGGAGAGGTAATTATAAGAGTGAGAGTAATCTATTTCTTATTGCTAATCTGGCAACCTCTGCATCAAAAGGATGTGAGAGGGTTAAGTCCAGAGAGGGTAGAAAGTACATCTTTAGAAGAGATTAGGATATTAGGCATAAGCAAGAGAGAGGAGGGTGGAGAGGGAGGAATAGCACCGGAATCATCCAAGGTGGAGTTTCTAGCAAAAGCTTGAGCGAAAAGTTTAGCTTTGTCAGAGGAAGAAGTGACGGTTGTGCCATCAGAGTGGGAAAGGGGAGGGAAAGACGAGGAAGATAAATTGTCAGAAAGGTTTTTGGCTAGTTGCCAGAAAGCTTGGGAAGAGCTAAAGTTGGATAGTTCAGTGCATTTATTATTAATGAAAGAGTGCTTCGCAAGTCGAAGAACAGATTTGGCTTGATTCCGGGCAGAAACATAGGAAGAATGAGAGTCTTGAGTTGTAAGGCGTCGGTACCGTTTGAATGCTTCCTCCTTATTGCGGACAGCAGTAGAACAGGCGTGAGTAAACCAAGATTTTTTAGTATTAGTCTGAGAGAAAGAGAATGGAATGTATGCTTCCATGCCCAATAGGATTATCTCGGTAATGCGTTCAGCACTCTCCGAGGGCCCCCGGCCACGGAAGCAGAAATCATTCCATGGGAAATCAAAGAAGTACTGCCGGAGAGCCTCCCAGTCGGCAGCGCCAAAGTGCCACAAGCGCCGCCGGCTAGGAGGATCGGGTGGCCGTATTGGAGAGATAGGACAGGTGACAGAGATAAGTTTATGGTCGGAGGAGCCCAAAGGAGAGAAAAGATCGACAGTATAAGAAGAAAGGTTAGAAGTTAGAAACAAGTCAAGAATGTTGGGCCGATCTCCGAGGTGATCCGGGATACGGGTGGTTTGCTGAACTAACTGCTCTAGGTCATTTAGGTTAGAAAAGACGTAGGCCTGTTCACCAGCTGGGTCAGTAGTGTGAGAGGAGAGCCATTGGCGGTGGTGAATGTTGAAATCTCCTAAGATGGAGATTTCTGAGAATGGAGAAATGGATAGAATGTGTTCCACTGTGAGTTTAGATAGTCAAAGAATTTGAGAAAGTTGGTAGAGTTAGGGGAAAGATAGACAGCACAGAAATATTTAGTAAGAGAATGACAGGATAGTTTGAGCCATAAAGTTGAGAATTCAGAGGAGTCGAAATTGGGAACACGAGAGCAAGTGAGTTTGTTGTGCACATATGCACAACATCCGCCTTTGGCTTTGAAACTAGGATAGAGAAAGTAGGAGGATACAGAGAAAGGGCTGGTGGCAGTTGCTTCAGACACCTGAGTTTCGGTGAGGAAAAGAAAATCAGGTTTGGAGGAGGAGAGATGGTGTTCAACAGAGGGAAAATTAGAGGAAAGTCTGCGAATGTTGCAAAAGTTAATAGAAAGAGTAACAGGCTGAGGTCCAGGTAATTTTGAGGGGTCGGCAGGGGAAGGTCGGGCGGGTGAGGGGGCATTTATGGTCCCCCCCCTCCCCCCCCGGCCTGGGGACTCCGAGGCTGGGCTAAGATTCATCATTTTGGATCAATTTTGGTGTGGAGGAATGAAGTGTGGTGTGCATGTTTAGTGTAGTGAAGTGGATAGGAGGAGGAGGTGTTTGTGAGAGCTAGCTGGATTGCTCTCAGTGTAAATGAGGCACAAAGAAAATCAATAAGAGAGGCCAAGCAAATGAAACAGGAGTTCCAGCGACTCTTTATCACATGCCTATAACCTCACCTGGGTCTAGCCCTGATCGATTGGTGCCTACAATCTCCCCACTTATATATATATATATATCTATCTATCTATCTATTGCCTGACGCCGTGATCCCCGAAGGGGTGGCCACGAACGAACCGCCCCCATGCACCTCTGTCCCCAGTCAGTCGACGCCCCTCCCCCCAACCAGCACCGCCTTCATTCATGTAGTTCCTCACTCCATCCTTCCACCTCATATTCGGTCTACCTCTCCCCCTCTGTCCCTCCACCTCGCTCTCGTACACCCTCTTAGTCATTCTCTCGCTTTCCATACGTTCCATATGGCCGAACCATCTCAAGTTGTTCCTTTTCACACTTTCCAGCACATCTACCTCCACACCACACCTCCTTCTTACTTCCTCATTAGTCTGTCTATCCCTCCATGTAATTCCGCACGCACTCCTTAAGTAATTCATTTCCACTGCTCTCACTCTTGGTCTGAGTCTCTCAACCAACGTCCATGCTTCGCTTCCGTAAGTCAGTGTCGGGATTACCACACTGTCATGCAAGGACTTCTTCACTTCCATACTGACCACCCTATTTCTTGTTACTGCTTTTAGCGTTCCTACAACCCTCTTCCCCTGTTGTACCCTCTCCCGCACCTCTTCATCCATAGTCCCATCTTTACTCAACACACTGCCCAGATACTTAAAAGAGTTGACGATCTCCATAGCCTGACCGTTCAGCTTCACCTCACACTCTGTGACTTCACCCCTTTCGAAGACCATAACCTTGCTCTTCCCCGTATTTACCTTCAAATTCCGTTTTTCGCACACTGTTCCAAACTCATTTACCAGACCCTGCAACTCCCATTCATTATCACTCATCAGAACTGTATCATCCGCAAACAGCAGTATAGGTAGCTTCCACTCAATTCCCTCCCTTTTCAGCGATACACCAACATCCACTGCTCTTGATAGTATTTCTTTCATAACTCCATCCATATATACAGTAAACAACCACGGGGACATCACACACCCCTGTTTCAAACCAACATTCAGGTCAAAGAACTCGCTCTGCTCATTCTCCACACGTACTGCCGCCTTTGCACCCTCATACATGCTCTTCACTGCTTTCAGCAACTTGCCCTCTACTCCGTATATTCTAAGTACTTTCCACAAACCTTCTCTATCCACTCTGTCATATGCCTTCTCCAAGTCCATAAAGGCAACATACACCTTTTGTTTCTTCTCCAGATACTTCTCCACAACACAATTCAGGGTAAAAATCTGATCTACACATCCTCTTCCCTTCCTAAAGCCTCCCTGCTCGTCGCCTATCCATTTCTCCATTCTCATTCTCACTCTCTCAATCACTACCCTACTGTATACCTTCCCTACTACGCTTAGAAGACATATTCCTCGGTGGTTACCACACACTCCTCTTTCCCCTTTGCCCTTATATAGGGGGACTATTATGCCAGTCTTCCAGTCATCGGGTGCACTCCCCTTCTCCCATGCTAGTTTGCACATTTTCCATACCCATTCTATCACTATCTCACCACCATACCTCAACATTTCCCCACACACTCCATCTGTTCCTGGTGCTTTCCCCAACTTCACTCTTTTCATGGCTTCCCACACTTCTGACCTCCTGATCCCCACCTCCTCCTCCACTACTTCTCTTCTTCTCCCTCCCATACCATATCCAGCTATGTTTGCTGGCTCTTCATTCCTTTCATTTAGCAACTCACTGAAGTACTCCCTCCATCTTTCGACTCTCTCTTGCTTCTCGGCTAGCATTCTCCCATTCTTATCTTTCACACCCTTACTGTTTCCCTTGCTACCTTCCCTAACTTTCTTGACTTCTTTCCAAAACAGTTTCTTACTCTCCCTCCATTTTACACTCAGATTCCTTCCAAATTCCTCATCTACTCTTCTCTTACTTTCCTTCACTACTCTCTTCACCACCCTCTTACTCTCCACGTACCTCGCTCGTTTCTGTCTCTCGGAATCTTCATTCCCTCTACTACCCAACCACTCTCTATATGCTTTCTTCTTTTCTTCCACAGCTATTCTTACCTCTTCTGTCCACCATGCTGTACCTTTCACTCCCCTCCCTCTTCTCCTCACTCCACACACCTCCTCACATGCTGCACAGATCTCATCCTTAAACACCTTGCTCATCTCCTCCACTTCCTCCATAACTTCCAGGTCGAACCCACCTAGTCGTCTTTCCACTGCTCTCCTGTACTCCTCCCTGACTTCCTCCTCCTGCAACCTCTCCACCCTCCTCACCATTCCACCCTCCTCTCGCCTCCCTCCCGCTCTCCTCACCCACTTCTTTTGTATCCTAACCTTAGCTACCACTACATAATGATCAGACAGACCCCCTCCAATACCCCTATACACCCTAGCATCCATCACAGATTTCTTCATTCGTTCATCCACACATACATAATCAATCAATGACTTTCGTTCCACCACTGTCTTATCCTTCATCGTCAACATCCGTTTCCACGTGTACCTGTGGATCATTCTGTGTCGGAAGAAGGTGTTGGCTATCCACAGCCTCCTCCCCACACATACGTCCACAAGTGCACTACCATTCCCATTCACCTCTGATGGTACCCCCCACCCTCCCACCACTCCCTCAACTTTCCTATCACCCACCTTACCATTCATATCCCCAATCAGAAATATTCTTTCGTTTTTGTCAAACTTCTCCAGGCACGCCTCCACATTCATCCAGAACTCCTCTTTCTTTCTTTCAAGTATATCCTCTGTCGGGGCATACACGCATACAAT
>JBAKBP010033218.1:0-22138 GCA_037953745.1 Lithodes maja
CTTGTTAACTCTAAGTAGCTTATAACCATCTTATTAACCTTCAGTAGCTTATTACCATCTTGTTAACCTTCAGTACCTCCTTCGGTAGCTTATAACCATCTTGTTAACCTTCAGTAGCTTATAACCATCTTGTTAACCTTCAGTACCTCCTTCGGTAGTTTATAACCATCTTGTTAACCTTCAGTAGCTTATAACCATCTTGTTAACCCTCAGTAGCTTATAACTATCTTATTAACCTTCAGTACCTCCTTCAGTAGCTTATAACCATCTTGTTAACCTTCAGTAGCTTATAACCATCTTGTTAACCTTCAGTAGCTTATAACCATCTTATTAACCTTCAGTACCTCCTTCAGTAGCTTATAACCATCTTGTCAACCTTCAGTACCTCCTTCAGCAGCTTATAACCATCTTGTTTACCTGCAGTACCTCCTTCGGTAGCTTATAACCATCTTGTTAACCTTCAGTAGCTTATAACCATCTTGTTAACCTTCAGTACCTCCTTCGGTAGTTTATAACCATCTTGTTAACCTTCAGTAGCTTATAACCATCTTGTTAACCCTCAGTAGCTTATAACTATCTTATTAACCTTCAGTACCTCCTTCAGTAGCTTATAACCATCATGTTAACCTTCAGTAGCTTATAACCATCTTGTTAACCTTCAGTAGCTTATAACCATCTTATTAACCTTCAGTACCTCCTTCGGTAGCTTATAACCATCTTGTTAACCTTCGATACCTCCTTCAGTAGCTTATAACCATCTTGTTAACCTTCAGTAGCTTATAACCATCTTGTTAACCTTCAGTAGCTTATAACCATCTTATTAACCTTCAGTACCTCCTTCGGTAGCTTATAACCATCTTATTAACCTTCAGTACCTCCTTCGGTAGCTTATAACCATCTTGTTAACCTTCGATACCTCCTTCAGTAGGTTATAACCATCTTGTTAACCTTCAGTAGCTTATAACCATCTTGTTTACCTTCAGTAGCTTATAACCATCTTATTAACCTTCAGTACCTCCTTCGGTAGCTTATAACCATCTTGTTAACCTTCGATACCTACTTCAGTAGCTTATAACCATCTTGTTGATTAACCTTAAGGGATTAATCAACAAGATGGTTATAAGCTACTGAAGTAGGTATCGAAGGTTAACAAGATGGTTATAAGCTACCGAAGGAGGTACTGAAGGTTAATAAGATGGTTATAAGCTACTGAGGGTTAACAAGGTTTGTTTGTTTTATCATGTAATATAAATATTCCTCTTTCCATTGACATAATGATACATCACAATAAACAGCATTCTGGTGGATGAAAATACAGAAAAACACAAGGCTTCGAAAACTCGCCCAGCCTGGTATTTCATGGCAAATTAGAGAAGGTCTTACCAGAAGTTAGATATTTAAGTTGCCGGATGCGGGAGAGTTAAGTACCTCCTTCAGTAGTTTACAACCTTGCCAACCTTCAGTAGCTCCTTCAGTAGTATATAACCTTGCTAACCTTCAGTACCTTCTTCAGTAACTTATAACCTTGCTAACCTTCAGTACGTCCTTCAGTAGCTTATAACCTTGTTAGCCTTCAGTACCTTCTTCAGTAGTTTATAACCTTGTTAGCCTTCAATACCTCCTTCATTATCTTATAACCATGCTAACCTTCAGTACCTTCTTTAGTAGCTTATAACCTTGTTAGCCTTCAGTACCTCCTTCAGTAGCTTATAACCTTGTTAGCCTTCAGTACCTTCTTCAGTAGCTTATAACCTTGTTAGCCTTCAATACCTCCTTCATTATCTTATAACCATGCGAACCTTCAGTACCTTCTTCAGTAGCTTATAACCTTGTTAGCCTTCAGTACCTCCTTCAGTAGCTTATAACCTTGTTAGCCTTCAGTACCTCCTTCAGTAGCTTATAACCTTGTTAGCCTTCAGTACCTTCGTCAGTAGTTTATAACCTTGCTAACCTTAAGTACCTTCTTCAGTAGCTTATAACCTTGCTAACCTTAAGTACCTTCTTCAATAGCTTATAACCTTGTTAGCCTTCAATAACTCCTTCATTATCTTATAACCATGCTAACCTTCAGTACCTTCTTCAGTAGTTTATAACCTTGCTAACCTTAAGTACCTTCTTCAGTAGCTTATAACCTTGCTAACCTTAAGTACCTTCTTCAGTAGCTTATAACCTTGTTAGCCTTCAGTACCTCCTTCATTAGCTTATAACCTTGCTAACCTTCAGTACCTCCTTAAGTTGCTTATAATCTTACTAGCCTTCAGTACCTCCTTCAGTAGCTTACAACCTTGCTAACCTTCAGTACCTTCTTCAGTAGCTTACAACCTTGCTAACCTTCAGTACCTCCTTCAGTAGTTTATAGCCTCAGTACCTCCTTCAGTAGTTTATAGCCTTGCTAACCTTCAGTACCTTCTTCAGTAGTTTACAACCTTGTTAGCCTTCAGTACCTCCTTCAGTAGTTTATAGCCTTGCTAACCTTCAGTACCTCCTTCAGTAGTTTATAGCCTTGCCAACCTTCGGTACCTCCTTCAGTAGTTTATAGCCTTGCTAACCTTCAGTACCTCCTTCAGTAGTGTATAGCCTTGCCAACGTTCAGTACCTCCTTCAGTAGTTTATAGCCTTGCTAGCCTCCAGTACCTTCTTCAGCAGTGTATAGCCTTGCCAACCTCCAGTACCTCCTTCAGTAGTTCATAGCCTTGCTAACCTTCAGTACCTCCTTCAGTAGTTTGTGGCCACCATGTTTTTTATCTTGTATTACAGCACACGCCATTGTATCATTCTTAATATATATATACATATATATATATATATATATATATATATATATATATAATATATATATATATATATATATATATATATATATATATATAATATATATATATATATATATATATATATATACAGTATATATATATATATATATATATATATATATATATATATATATATATATACTGTATATATATATATATATATATATATATATATATATATATATATATATATATATATATATATATATATTTATTTATTAGTTCAACATGTGTAAGCATATATATTTAGGTATTATGTTCATTATTCATATAGGCAATTTTTGGAGAGGTCAATACTAATTGTTATTTTTAGGAATTGTATTGTATCCGACTGGCAATCTTGTAAGTGACCCACGAGGTAAAGCTAACCTTCTTGCGGATATTTTCTCCACCAACTCAACCTTAGATGAAATAAATCAAGATGTCCCTGTACTTAATTTTAATTCGCCTGAAATTCCCTCACTTAAGATCCACACCAGACATGTCAAAACTATTTTGCAGAATCTCTCAGTAGATAAGGCTCCTGGTCCAGATGAAATTCCTCCAATAGTACTTAAGAATTGCTCCTTGGTGCTCGCTCCTGTATTGGCAAAATGTTTCCGTCTGTGTACTCATACCTCATTAAAGTTAATTAAGCAAAGTAAAAAGACCTTAGAGTTACATATTGCGAATCAAAGTAAAACAAACCCGAAAGAATTCTATAATTATATCAGAAAGAAAAAAGTAGTTACTTCAACTGTTGGACCGTTAGTCGATGAAAATGGAGAATACACCAAAGACGAAGTACAAATGAGTAATGCCCTCAATACCTTCTTTGCATCAGTTTTTACAACAGAAGACCTCAGTGATATCCCTACACCATCGCCGATTCAGATTGATAATTCAGATGTTCTAAGCAATATCACCGTTACAGAGAGAGAAGTATTGAATTGTTTAGATAAACTCAAGGTAAATAAAACGCCTGGACCTGATAAAATCTCGCCTAGAGTTCTAAAGGAAGCTAAGGATGAGCTCTCCAAACCACTTACATTACTATTCAATAAATCCTTGCAGTCTGGAACTATGCCCGATCAGTGGAAGCTAGCCAACGTAACACCGATATTCAAAAAAGGCAGCAAATCCCTACCCAGTAACTATCGTCCAATTAGCTTAACCTCAGTTGTATGTAAAATGCTAGAAACGGTCATACGAGACAGACTCGTAAATCACTTAGAGGAAAATAACATACTTAAAGATACTCAACACGGTTTTCGTAAAAAACGTTCCTGTTTAACAAACCTCTTAGACTTCTTCCACGATATCCTCAACCTCTACGATGAGAGTAAAGCTGTAGATATTATATACCTTGATTTTCAAAAGGCCTTTGACAAAGTTCCCCACAAACGTTTACTGCTAAAACTAAAAGCGCATGGAATACAAGACGGTGTGTTGAAATGGATAGAAAATTGGCTCAGCGACAGAAAGCAAAGAGTAGTCATAAACGGTAAGGCATCTAAATGGACCAATGTAAGTAGCGGGGTACCCCAGGGATCGGTACTAGGACCAATTTTCTTTCTAATTTACATCAACGACATACAGTAGATGAGGGTCTCACCTGTACAATCTCAAAATTTGCTGACGATACAAAAATTGCAAATAGCGTACTCTCAAAAGAACAAGTTGACGATATGCAACACAATCTAGATAAATTGTCATGTTGGGCCCAAATTTGGCATATGAGTTTCAATGCGGATAAATGTAAAGTACTACATATCGGATACCTAAATGAGAAAGCAAACTATTCGATGAATGGCACTCAGCTTAAGAATGTAAACAGAGAAACCGATCTGGGAGTAACAATATCGAGTAACCTAAAACCGAGTCAACAATGTTCAGAAGTTGTTAAGAAGGCAAACAAAATAATTGGCTTTATAGGCAGGTCATTTGAGCATAAATCCAAAGAAGTTATCCTAACCCTTTACAATTCCTTAGTCCGCCCTCTTCTGGAATACTGCGTTCAATCCTGGTGCCCTTATTACCAAAAAGATATAAACAAGCTAGAACGAGTTCAACGTAGAGTTACCAAAATTATACCTAGCCTAAAGAACAAACCATACGAAGAGCGTCTTAGAGAATTAAATCTATTTCCTTTAACCCAGCGCAGATTAAGAGGTGACTTAATTCAAGTGTTCAAAATCATCAAAGGCATCGACAATATGAACTGTAGTAAGTACTTCACTATCGACCAAGCTAATTACACGCGGGGAAACGGTTGCAAAATTATTGGTAAATCTTTTAACTCACACGAATCTAAGAATTTCTTCTTCAATCGAGTTGTCAACTTGTGGAATGGGCTTCCCCGAAACGTTATAGACTGCATCACCGTTGATTCATTTAAACTCCGCCTAGACAAATATCTCGCATCAAACCCGCGACTGACTGCGTTTGTAAATGAATAACTTTATATTATCCCCCCCCCCTCAGTTACTAACCCATCTGTCCCCTACTAACTTCCTAATCCTGCCACGGACATTAGTTCCAGGGCAGTAATTGGCTTTCCAATGTTCCCTTACCCACTCTAAACCACTGTTTGGACACTTGATCCTCAGTGTTTTGGAGGACAAGCAACCTAGAAGGGTCACTAGATCTGTTGTTGCTTGATTTCCTTTGTACTCCTTTGTACTCATGCTTCCCAGTACCCTGGAAAGAAGCAAACATCCATCCAGTTCCTAAAAAAGGTGCCTCTTCAGATCCATCAAACTACAGACCAATAGCTATAACTTCCACTCTTGGCAAAGTCTTTGAAATTATATTAAATAATCACATAATTAAGCATCTCGAGAATAATAAATTAATCAGTGATAGGCAATATGGTTTTAGACGATGTCGATCAACTGCAGACATTCTTTGCCTTCTTACGCATCAAATCAACCAAGCTACAGACCAACATGGTGAAACACATACAATAGCACTGGATATATCAAAGGCATTTGATAGAGTCTGGCATCAATCCTTATTGTCAAAGATGTCACACTACGGCCTTGCATCATTAGTTCCACTAATTTCTTCTTATCTTCATAACAGAAAAATACGTGTAATGGTAGATGGCCTTTATTCTCAATTTCACTCAATAAATGCTGGTGTTCCCCAGGGATCAGTTTTGGCCCCAACTCTGTTCCTCATTCATATCAATTATCTCATATCTACCACTCATAATCCAATACATTCCTACGCAGATGACTCAACACTCCACAGTTCCTCCGCATTTACCAATTCTTTCACCCAACCCGATCTTATAAATTCAAAAATAAACACTGCAATTTCTCTGAACCAGGACCTTTCTAGAATTAATGAATGGGGACAAAAGAGAATCTAGTTTCCTTTAATGCACAGAAAACCAAGTACATTCAATTTTCTAACCGACAGAATCTCACTGACTCCCATATATTTTTTAATGATGTAAATATTCCCACTTCCCCTAGTATTGACATTCTCGGTGTAACATTAACTACTAACTTGAGCTGGACACATTATGTTAGAAGCATTGCTAAGAATGCATAAAAAAAAACTGGGACTCCTGTACAGAGTTCGAGAATTCTTCACTGACGAGCAGTTGGCCGTAATATATAAAAGTCATGTGCGTTCTCAGATGGATTACTGTTCACCTCTGTGGGGTGGAAGTGGAGTGGTTGCATTGAGGCAGTTGGACAAAATTCAAAATAAAGCTATTAGATTAATCAATAACCCTGCAATCACACAGGACCTTCCTACATTATCCATACGAAGAAACGTTGCATCCCTTGCATTATTCTACAGATATTTTCACAGCAATTGTTCCGAGGAACTTGCTTCAATTGTGCCGCCTCTCCACATCTTTCCCCGTAGAACTAGGGCAGCTGAGAGCGCCCATGAATTTACACTTTCTCCTCCACAATGCAGAACTTCTGCTTATCAGAATTCATTTATCCCCAGAGCTACTACTCTTTGGAATTCACTTCCCTCGAATTGCTTTCCACAAACTTACAATCTACAAATGTTTAAATACAGTTGTTACAAACATTTTATGAATGGAGGATGCCTTTAGGCACATGGACCTTTTTTATTTATCTGTGTTTTTCCTTCCTCCGTTCATTGTCTCTTAAAAAAAAAAAAAAAAAAAAAATCTTTAGTTTATTGATTTGTTTTATTATCTATATATGATTAAAAATAACTGCATTTTTAGACAAATTACAATGTACAGAGTAGCTATAAAAGTATATATATATATATACTGTATGCTTTGCAAAACAAAATATGTAATGTAGTTCAGTAACTTTACTGCGTGTAGATAAAATAAATATGCTGATGGAAAAATCGGAAGAGGCAGTAAGATGGCAAAACTTCTTGTGTTTTTACACCCTAGTTAACATCTAAGAGATTATTTAGGAGGGGTATATTCTAAGCCTCTGTCTTCACCTGTTTTCATGTATTACCCTAGAGATGTCTTGAGCGAATAGATGAAACCTTGGTGTTCCAATGTTTAATTTTCCCTGAGAGTTTTACTACACACACACACACACACACACACACACACACACATATATATATACAGTATATATATTTTGTTTTTCTATGTGATTGAGGGAGGCCAAAGGCATAACTGCCATTAGCGAGTGCCTCCCCCATAGTTGAAAGAGTGACAGGACCAAAATCAAGGGACGTTCGAGCCAAAATGCCTGGACACACGGAGTTTGAAGCAGTTTAAGTAATAGGAAGAGGGAAAGACTGATTCTGGGAGAGAGTTCCAGAGCTCAGCTGTTGAGTAGAAGAAAGTTTGAGAGTAACGTTTCAATCTTGGGTTGGAGAGCTGCACAGAGTAGGGGTGGGATTGAGTTGCAAGACGGGTACCACGTGACCTACGTAAAGGAGGTGGTATACACTGGGAAAGCTCTGAGGAACACTGATTATTATAGTAGCGATAGAATAGCGAGAGAGATGCAACATTGCGGCGGAGAGAGAGAGATTGCAGAGAGTTGGTGAGTGGGCGAAAGGCCTTCCTTTCAACTTTGTCTAGGAGAGCGGTGTGAGAGGAACCTCCCCACACATGTGAACAATACTCAATACAAGGATGCACTATGCCCCTGTACAGAGCAAGATGCTGTGCAGGGGAAAAGAACCCCCTAAGGCGGTTGAGCACACCCAGCTTCTGGGAGACTGCCTTCGTAAGACTGGTCATATGGTCCTTCCAACTGAGAGCAGAAGAAAAAGAGACACCAAGAATATTGAGAGAAGATGAAGGATTGATTTTTGTATTGTTGAAGAATAAGGGATAGTCCGCTGGGAGTTCCGTATGGGTAGATAGATGGAGAAATTGGGTTTTGGAAGCATTAAAGGTAACAAGGTTTTCTCTGCCCCAATTGGAGATAGTATTTAGATCAGAATTTAAGAGTTCTATGGCTTCATTACGTTTGTCGTTGACGGATTGCTGGCTGGGGCGTTCTGAAAAATTAATGGAGTAGTGTAAGGTTGAGTCGTCTGCGTATAAATGGATGGGAATTGAGGTGCAGTTGAGGTGATCATTTATAAAAATTAGAAAGAGAATAGGAGATAGGACAGAGCCCTGAGGAACACCGGAGTTTATAGGGTGAGGAAGTGAACAATGGCCATCCACAACCGCGGTTATGGAACGGCCGGAAAGGAAATTAGAGACAAAGGCACAGATGGAGGGATAGAAACCGAAGGAGGGTAGTTTAGAAATTAAAGATTTGTGCCAGACTCTATCAAAGGCTTTCGATATGTCTAGTGCAATAGAAAAAGTCTCACTGAATTCACAAAAGGAGGATGACCAAGAGTTAGTAAGATATGAAAGAAGATCACCAGGAAGCCATACTGGCAACCTGAAAGCAGATTATGAGAAGAGAAATGTTTAAGAAATTTGGATCCAAGAATAGTTTCAAAAACTTTAGAAAGACAAGAGATGAGAGCAATTGGACGATAGTTGGAGGGTTGAGAGCGGTCACCCTTCTTTGGGACAGGTTGAATGTGAGCAAATTTCCAGCATGAAGGGAAGACGTTAGAGGATAGGCAGAGACGAAAGAGTTTGCCTAGGCAGGGAGTCAGCACGGAAGCACAGTTTTTGAGAACAACAGGAGGAACACCGTCCGGACCGTACGCCTTATTAGTATTAAGCCCAGAGAGGGTAGAAAGTACATCTTTAGAAGAGATTAGGATATTAGGCATAAGTAAGAGCGAGGAAGGTGGAGAGGGAGGAATAGCACCGGAATCATCCAAGGTGGAGTTTCTAGCAAAGGTTTGAGCGAAGAGTTTAGCTTTGTCAGAGGAAGAAGTGATGGTTGTGCCATCAGAGTGGAAAAGGGGAGGGAAAGACGAAGAAGAGAAATTGTTGCAGAGGTTTTTGGCTAGATGCCAGAATATATATACAGTATTTAATACATTATATATTATTATTATTATTATTAATTGTGCTTTAATAAAAAAAAACATATGTAAAGTGAGTTATTAGGGTTTATACCTTAACTAATATTAAGTTATAAAATATGGCAGTTACATATATAACTTTTATTATAGCCTAAGGATATCTAGTAATTTGCATCTACCTTATATTAAGTTAATACTGCATGAATACAGTGTGGACAAGTAAATATAAATATGAAATAGAAAAATATAATGTGAGATAATAAAGTCAGGTGAATGGAAGGGGTTAATGGGAGGTGTTTGTTTTTTCTGGACCCCCTTCTCCCTCATGTTTAGCCCGATTATTTTTGTTTTATTTTAACCCTCTCACGTTCTTGACGCAATTTTGAGCCTATTAGGGATACTTTAAGGCCTTTGTTACCATCAGGGGTATTTGGAAACCTTTAGTTTAGTTACTTCAACCTCTGCAGTTGTCTATGAGTTAGCTGTGGGCAGAAAACTATTTTTGGAGAGGTAAATATAAGAGTGAGAGAACTCTATTTATTATTGCTAATCTGGCAACCTCTGCGTCATCAAAACGTGAAAGGGTTAAGACGTTCGCCTCATTATTTTGGTGATGTTAAGACCGCTCGACCCATTTATTGCCAATATCAAGACCTTTCGTGCCATTTAGGTGTCGTTAGTTTCCTGGCGAGCTTTAGTTGTCGATGTTTTCTCGGCGAGCGATAGTGTGCCTGTAATTTATGAGAAATCGGCCTTTGGCCAGGACATTTTTCTCCCGAAAAACTTACAAAACCATTTCGAAAGGGGATCTTGGGGATATTCTTTTAAGCTTGATGGACGTCTAGGGAGGAAAACATAAAATAAAAATCAATAAATATATTTATAAACCCAACCCCTCCTAATATCGATGCCTACAGCTCCAACTTCCTTATAGCCAGAAACTCACAAGTGGTCAAATGAGATGCTGCCAAAGAAAACAATGACCTATTTTTAGTTATTTAGTAATTTTGAACCCTTCTTGTTTTGCTCCATTAGTTTGGACATTTTAAGACTATTCACCCCATTAGTTTGATGATTATAAGACGCATCACGTGTTGATTGTTTGTATGGGCGAGTGATAGTGAGCCCGTAACTTATAAGAAATCAGTCTTCGGTCAAAACATTTTTCTCTCGAAAAATGTACAAATATATAGGTTGAATAAGGGGGTCTGGATGGGTATTTTGAAGGAAGCCTGGGAGGGTGCATTTGTTAGCCTAGGGGACAAGGTAAAATCCATTGCTCGAAAATGGAAAAGGCAAGCATAATCCTCAATAATAATTATATATAACAAGACGTCGGACCAGACAGTGTTATGTGAACCAACGCTAACACCAAACTCCTAAAATAAAACAAAATACACGTAAGATTATCAGTACAATACCTAAAACGAACAGTAAAATATCATAAATTAACTGTAAAATACGTTAAATTTACAGTAAAATACCCTAAATTTATAGTAAAATACCCTAAAGTTACAGTAAAATACCTTAAATCACTACGGCTAATTCAATATTACGGTGCCTTAACCCTTTGAGGATTATGACACATTTGAACACCTTATTCTGGCTAACAGTAGACGATTTTATATTTTAGGAAAGATCTTGAACAATCATAGGGACAAAAAATATCACTACTAGCTCCCCAACTTCCACAGATCCTTCCTAAGCTACATACAATCGTCTAAATATAGCCAGAATAAAATATACAAGGGTTAACCCATTCAGTCTTTTTCAATATATTCTGGCCACTATTAGACGATATTATTTAGCTTAAGAAGGGCTTCTACCAATTGAAAGCCTACAGACTATCTCAATTAATCCTTTTTGTTACTATCTATCCTTTCTAAGCCTCATAAAATCGTCTAGATGCAGCTGAAATGAAGACAAACAGACGTCGACGGTACTGAGAGGGTTAAATTCTAATGTTTCATAGATTTATTCAATATTATGGTGTTTTTACCCTTTCAAGATTACGACACATTTTGGCAGTTGATTCTGGCTATCATTAGACGATTTTATACAATCTACGAATAATTAGTGGGAATTATAAGGGTGAATTAAGGCTCTCTCAACTAACCCTCTGACGAACATATACCCTTCCTAATCTGAATACAATCGTGTAGTAATAGCCAGAAAACAGAACAGAAATGGGTCATCGTATCTTCACAGGATTAGCCGTGATATATCTCTATAATATGGAAATTACATCGCAAGGGGAGATATATATTCGTTATTTATATATATATATATATTTATTTATGTATTTATTTATATATTTATTATTTTTGTTTTAGTTTCCTACACAGACCTCCTTTTGAATGACATGTGTGCATATTTCGGTAATGTGTTGGCCAAAGGCCAACACATTACCTCTCTCTCTCCCATTCTACGTGCAATGACAGAGGTTGCAGGCAATCCATTGCTGGATTTCTTTAACCTTAGCTATCGCAACAGTGTCATCCCTCCTGACTGGAAAAGAGCTGTCATAATTCCTGTACCCAAGGCTGGTTCTGTTACAGCCATGAGACCTATATCACTTCTTTCTTGTTATTGCAAGACAATTGAAAGGATTGTCCTTAATAGGCTACTGCACAAAATAGAGTCACAATTGAGCCCGCATTTGAATGGCTACATCAAAGGCAGAAGTACAATGTCCTGTATCACATCATATCTCTCTAACCATAGGTGTAACTTTACTGTATTTTTAGATTTGAAGGGTGCATTTGATGTAGCAAACAGGGATGTAATACTTTGCGAGTTGGCGAAAATGGGTGTAAAAGGTAAACTATTGGGCTGGATCAAGGAATATCTCAGCAATAGAAGTGCATATGTCGTCTTTCAAGGTAAAAAGTCTGAAGTACGTAAGCTTGAGCTGGGTACACCACAGGGGGGAGTATTAAGTCCAATACTATTCAACATATTAATGCACATTATTGTTAGACTCAAATTTCCCAGAGGAGTGATCTGTGAAAGCTATTCTGATGATATTTTGATCCAGGCCGATAGTCACAGGGACATGCAACGTGCCCTAGACTTGGTAGGAGAAGCTTGTGACCAATTAGGCCTGGTAATATCAACAAACAAAACAAAAGCCATAACAAAAGGTTGGAATCGTAACAAGCCTCTACATCTCCATGGTAATGTACAGGAGAGGGTAGACTATTATAAATATCTGGGAGTGTATGTTGGGGGACTACAGGGTAATAATGCTGAATTTGATCATGTAATGACCACCTGTAAAAGACGACTAAGGCCCCTTAAAGTAATGTCATGGAAAGGCTTGGGTGCCTCCATCACTATCCTCAGGACCATGTACATTGCCTATAATTATTAGATCAGTAATTGACTACCATGCACCTTCTCTCTCCTGTCTACCTGCTAATCAGATCGAAAAACTTGACAAACTGCAAAATGAGGCCATGAGACTTATTTTTGGATGTCCGAGAAATGTCAAGGTAAAAAATCTTAGATATGAGTTAAATCTATCGTCCATCATTGATAGAATAAAAGAAACAAATATGATAATAGGCATACGAACACTGAGAGACGACAGAGAAACACGACCTAAGACTGCACTAATGGAGCTTATTAGAATACATGACTTAAAAGGCAGGGACTGGCAACATGTAACTTCTGCTGACATTCTTGACTACCAGCTTACAGACTACTATATCGGTGACTGGCAACTGACTGACCCCACCCCGCCCAGCCAGCTTACAGACTACCATCCAGATGACCGGCAATTGAGTGTCCCCATTCCGCCCTGGGAAGAGGCCACTATTGAGATTATAGTGACTCAACTCGACACAAAAAAGTCTGAGATCCCGTCCTACGCTCTGAAGACGAACTTTATGTCACTAATAGAAGATATGACAGATGAGAACACTGATCAGGTATACTGTGACGGTTCACTTAACACCGTAACTGGGAGGGCAGGAGCTGCCATCACTATTATGAGTGGTGGCAACTTTGCTCAGGAAGACGATGAACTATCCAGGCTACAGGACTGGGCCTCCTCCACTCAAACTGAGCTGGTGGCAATAGCGATGGGAATTGGGAGTATCTTTCGAAGGGGAAAGAATATTTGTATCCTATCTGACAGCAGGGCGGCCTTGGAAGCTATCTCTAGCCCCCAACCCACCTATCCTTTCCTTGTACAAGACATCAGACGGGGGATACAATGTGTAAGGGAGAAGGGGCTAGGGGTCAAATTTGCCTGGATTCCTTCACATGTAGGCATCCCCGGCAATGAAAGGGCAGATAAGCTTGTCAAGGAGGCCTCAGAGAAAGAAGAACCTGATCATATTCTTGAACTGTCATTGACACAAATGAGAACTATAATTAAAAAGACACAAGAAGAAAGAGTGGATGAAGACAGAGCTAGACATCATAATACCAGCCGATCTATAAACTACTACAATAAAGTAGCATTTACGACCAAATACACCTATGGTAAACGTACAACGAGTAGGTGGGTAGACTCCGTACATGCAAGAATAAGGCTTGGCTATTGTTATCCATGGCAGCTGAATTGGCAGGTAGAAGAAGAGCACAGGCAATGTAGGGTTTGCAGAGCTCCCAACAAACACTCTCTCGAGCACTATATCTTGGAATGCCCAATGATTAGGGAATACAGGAATAATCAGTTAACCACAATTGAGGATCAAGCAACATACATGCTAAAGAATAACGTAATCAATAACATACTAAAAAAAAACAAGAACTTTGCCCCCCCACAATAATATGTACTGTAAACATGAAACATGAACCTTACAAGTATGCACCCCTTGCCCTCCACACATCTCTTCTTTCTTACAAGGTCACACTTAAACCCTTTGTAACGCCCTCTACACGATTTCATATTTTCATTGATCATGTCATATTTATAATACCAGTCAGTATTTCTTTACTTATCACTGCTATTCTCATTTAATAGATTGACAATGTACAGTACTGTACAGTATATACATATCCCTCTGAGCCTCTAACACAGCATTTATTTAAATAATCTGTTAAGTGCCAATTCATATCCTTTTGCAAGCCAATATACATGACCCTTGCATAATTATGTAAGCAACATAATTGTCCTCAATATTCTTTGCTAATGGTTTGATCTACAATTAAGTACCTTCGGATATGCGGCATATCCCTCCCGGAGGACTACTAGTATCTTCCTTCTGAATATTGTTTTGCTACTAAACTTAATTGAATCTTGATCTTTGCACGTATACAGTTTCCTTCCTTACTTATTGATATGTTGTGTCAGGTACGATGAAGCGATACTGCTGATATCTGTAGACTTGCGTTGAAATTCAAACTTTCCCTTTTATCTTCAGTACTATGGCTGGCCTTAAAACAACTTATTTATATGTAGTATGTCCCACCCTCCCCAACACACACACACACCTCCCCTCTCACACTTTCCTCCTCCCTGGAGTACCTTACCTCCTCCTCCTCCCCCCCCCCCACCCCCCCTACTCCTCCTCCTCTCCCACCCATTCCTCTACCTCCTACAACCCCCCTCCCTCTCTCCCATAACCACACACCCTACTAAATATTATATTACTATCGGCATGTAAACTTCTCCACTGGTCATATTGCGCTAACTATCCCCTCAATAACCATTATTGTAATAAGAATTTGAACCATGTCACTCATGTTTGTAAAATATTTGTATTACTATAATTCCATTATAACTTCGGTAGTTGGTAATATTAGTCACATTATGTATGTGACTCTTGTATTCAGCTAACTATGACCTCAATAACCGTTGATGTAATGACGAATGTGAAGTGTCCCTCATATGATTGTAATATATTTGTCGTACTATTATTGCATAATAATGTATGTAGTTCGAAATATTAGTCACATCATGTATGTAATAATTGTATTCAGCTAACTATGATCTCAATAACCATTGATGTAAGAAAACATGAATGGTCTCCTCATATGATTGCACTAGTTTTGTAGTGCTATTATTTACCTGTCAATTAATAATTCAGTCATATATTTTTTTTGTTCATGAGCACGTATATACATCACATGTGGCAATCAAATGAGGAAACTATAATAACACCAGACGACGATACTGTTGTTACAGTAGAATAATCGCTTTTTGAGCAGTATGTATTGCCTTACCAGTGGTTGTCCCCTTATTATTATTATTATTTTATTATTATTATTGAAATACCACAGGAACGAAAATTCCTGGGAGCGAAACTTCCACCCCCAACGAGATCCCTCTCTTTCTACCACCTCCCTCCACATGTTACACGTCTCGTTAATCACAGTCTTCTAATATACAAATCACATTTCCTTACCCCCTGACATTCTTGAAATACCCACTAAGTATATTCAATTAGATACCAACCATGCAGACTATAATACGTTCGTTGTGTATAGGTACGAGGCGATCTCAAGACACCTTAGCTCCCAGTGCACAACGAACCGGATCATGATTATGTCCGCCTGTATTAAATTATGTATTATGTTGATTTATACCATTGCCTATTTTTGTAATAATTGTATTCAGCTAACTATGATCTCAATAACCATTGATGTAATGAAAATATGAATAGTCTCCTCATACGATTGCACTAGTTCTGTAGTGCTATTATTTACAACCTGTCAATTAATAATTCAGTCACGACAAGCTTGCTTGCTTTTTTTTTTTTTTTAATGAGATACGTATATACAGACTATGTGACAATTAAATGAGGAAACTATAATAACACATCTGAATAATGCCAACCTGACTTATAAACACAAATATGAATGTAACCAGACGACGATGCTGTTGTTTCAGTGGAATAATGGCTCTTTAAGCAGTATGTATCGCCTTACTAGTGGTTGTCCCCTCACAGGATGGGGGGCGCTGCTCAATAAACTCGCCCCTCGGGGCAAAATCAAAATCAATCTCTCTCTCTCCATATAAAATATATATATATAAATATAAATGTATACTGTATATAATTATATATATATATATATATATATATATATATATATATATATATATATATATATATATATATATATATATGTTGGTAAAGCCAGGTAATTCCTCCCTCTCCGCCCTCCTCTCTCTTACTTATGCCTAATATCCTAATCTCTTCTAAAGATGTACTTTCTACCCTCTCTGGGCTTAACACTAATAAGGCGTACGGTCCGGACGGTGTTCCTCCTGTTGTTCTCAAAAACTGTGCTTCCGTGCTGACTCCCTGCCTAGGCAAACTCTTTCGTCTCTGTCTATCCTCTAACGTCTTCCCTTCATGCTGGAAGTTTGCTCACATTCAACCTGTCCCAAAGAAGGGTGACCGCTCTCAACCCTCCAACTATCGTCCAATTGCTCTTATCTCTTGTCTTTCTAAAGTTTTTGAAACTATTCTTGCTTCCAAATTTCTTAAGCATTTCTCTTCTCATAATCTGCTCTCAGATCGCCAGTATGGCTTCCTTAAGGGTCGCTCTACTGGTGATCTTCTTTCATATCTTACTAACTCTTGGTCATCCTCCTTTCGGGACTTCGGTGAGACTTTTTCTATTGCACTAGACATATCGAAAGCCTTCGATAGAGTCTGGCATAAATCTTTAATTTCTAAACTACCCTCCTTCGGTTTCTATCCCTCCATCTGTGCCTTTGTCTCTAATTTCCTTTCCGGCCGTTCCATAGCTGCGGTTGTGGACGGCCATTGTTCACTTCCTCACCCTATAAACTCCGGTGTTCCTCAGGGCTCTGTCCTATCTCCTATTCTCTTTCTAATTTTTATAAATGATCTCCTTAACTTTACCTTAATTCCCATCCATTCATACGCAGACGACTCAACCTTACACTACTCCATTAGTTTTTCAGAACGCCCCAGCCAGCAATCCCTCAACGACAAACGTAATGAAGCCATAGAACTCTTAAATTCTGATCTAAATACTATTTCCAATTGGGGCAGAGAAAACCTTGTTAACTTTAATGCTTCCAAAACCCAATTTCTCCATCTATCTACCCGTCAGGATCTCCCAGCGGACTATCCCTTATTCTTCAACAATACAAAAATCAACCCTTCATCTTCTCTCAATATTCTTGGTGTCTCTTTTTCTTCTGCTCTCATTTGGAAGGACCATATTACCAGTCTTGCTAAGGCAGCCTCCCAGAAGCTGGGTGTGCTCAACCGCCTTAGGGGGTTCTTTTCCCCTGCACAGCTTCTTGCTCTGTACAGGGGCATAGTGCGCCCTTGTATTGAGTATTGTTCACATGTGTGGGGAGGTTCCTCTCACACCGCTCTCCTAGACAAAGTTGAAAGGAAGGCCTTTCGTATCATTAACTCCCGTCCACTCACCAACTCTCTGCAATCTCTCTCTCTCCGCCGCAATGTTGCATCTCTCTCGCTATTCTATCGCTACTATAATAATCAGTGTTCCTCAGAGCTATCCCAGTGCATACCACCTCCTTTACGTAGGGCACGTGGTACCCGTCTTGCAACTCAATCCCACCCCTACTCTGTGCAACTCTCCAACCCAAGAGTGAAACGTTACTCTCAAACTTTCTTCTACTCAACATCTGAGCTCTGGAACTCTCTCCCAGAATCAGTCTTTCCCTCTTCCTATGACTTAAATTGCTTCAAACTCCGTGTGTCCAGGCATTTTGGCTCGAACGTCCCTTGATTTTGGCCCTGTCACTCTTTCAACTATGGGGGAGGCACTCGCTATAGGCAGTTATGCCTTTTGCCTCCCTCAATCACATAGAAAAAAAAAAAAAATAAATAAAAATAAATGTTCTTTAATACATACGAGGTTGAAAGAAATGGCAATTTCTGCGTTGGAAATTTTATTATTCAAAGTTTCCAGGTCTCTGATGAGTTTTCGCTGGGTGGCAGGAAGTAGATGAAGGAGATGAGCAAAATTCATGGTGATACAGGGTTACATTAAAGTACATGAAGATACAGGATATACGACGCGTTTCACTGGACAACCAGCATTATCAAGTAAGGAAGGAATGATATAAAAGGTAAACAGGAAGGGTATATATAGAGGGTGGAGGATCAGAGGAGGCGGAAAACAGGGGGCAAAAGTCTGCTATTGGTGGAAGGGTAAACTAGGAGAGAGTAACCGCTTCACGCATGCGCACTGGATGCGGGATGGTGGTCGGTAGGTGGGGTCGAAGCTGATTGGCTGCGTGTCGAGGGGCGTGGCCTAAGTTGTGTGGCGCCTGCAGAAGACGAAGCTGAAGGAGGTAGCGCGGGGGGCTGCGTCAAGGGCACCGGGGGGCGAGGAGGGGTGTTAGGTCCTGTAGGGTAGTGCCTTTTGGCAGAAGGAAGGATCTGAAGGTCCAGAGTTTGGTTGTTGATGTTGGGGATGTAAGGCTTGGATATATAAAGCTTCGAGTATAGGTAATCTCCTTGGGTCACTTTCTTTATCGAGTATGGTGGTGTGTTTCTCTAACTCGTTGCGTGTGAGGTGAGGGTGGTTAGGGGTGAGATAGTGGTCTTTGATGGCTCCAGCCTGAAGGTGAAGAGTTAACCGACGTGAAAGACGAGTCTGCGTCATACCAATATAGGAATGAGGTCCACAGTCCTCATAATTACAGGTATGTTGGTAAATGACGTGATCGTCGGTCATCGGGCTCTTTATCTTGGTGGAGGCTGGTTTGTTGCGGAGAACGAGGTTGGAGGTCTTGGGGGATTTGTAATAAATTATTAATTTGATTTTGTTTTCCGGGTTGGTTGGGTGGACATGCTTGGAGATTATTTCTTTTAAGACGGCCTCGTCACCCCTAACCACCCTCACCTCACACGCAACGAGTTAGAGAAACACACCACCATACTCGATAAGAAAGTGACCCAAGGAGATTACCTATACTCGAAGCTTTATATATCCAAGCCTTACATCCCAACATTAACAACCAAACTCTGGACCTTCAGATCCTTCCTTCTGCCAAAAGGCACTACCCTACAGGACCTAACACCCCTCCTCGCCCCCCGGTGCCCTTGACGCAGCCCCCCGCGCTACCTCCTTCAGCTTCGTCTTCTGCAGGCGCCACACAACTTAGGCCACGCCCCTCGAGACACAGCCAATCAGCTTCGACCCCACCTACCGACCACCATCCCGCATCCAGTGCGCATGCGTGAAGCGGTTACCCCCCTTTCTCTCTCCTAGTTTACCCTTCCACCAATAGCAGACTTTTGCCCCCTGTTTTCCGCCTCCTCTGATCCTCCACCCTCTATATATACCCTTCCTGTTTACCTTTTATATCATTCCTTCCTTACTTGATAATGCTGGTTGTCCAGTGAAACGCGTCGTATATCCTGTAACTTCATGTACTTTAATGTAACCCAGTACCACCATGAATTTTGCTCATCTCCTTCATCTACTTCCTGCCACCCAGCGAAAACTCATCAGAGACCTGGAAACTTTGAATAATAAAATTTCCAACGCAGAAATTGCCATTTCTGTCAACCTCGTATGTATTAAAGAAAATATATATACTGTATATATATATATATATATATATATATATATATATATATATACATATACCTGTACTGTATACATATATAGAGAGAGTATATATATACTATATATGTCATTAACACTAGCTCATCCGACCTCTTGGTGTTTCATATTTATTAAAGAATATCATAAAAATATCAATATAACCATCAAGACGTTGAAGCAGACACGTAGTTGACACCTTGACATCCCTTTGGGGGGGGGGGGGGGGGTGATGGACTTACTGATTACCACAGGAGGGGAGCGGGAGGAGGGGGGGGGGGGATAGGTTACCACCACATAATTATGTCATTGAGAAACATTAATAGATTTAATATTACGACATTTATTAGTGGAATAATTTTATGTTTACGGGAAGAGCAATTGATATTATATATATATACTAGCAGGGGTACCCGGCGTTGCCCGGGTAATCACCATAATCACCATCACTACTACCACCGCTACTACTACCATAATCACCATCATCAATCACTACTACCACAATCATCACAATACTACTACTACCATAATCACCGGCCTCAACCTCCCTGTGCCTCATTAAACGGCGACCTCGATTTCGGCCGCTAAATGACCTCCGATTTTGGATCTGACCTCATCCGTACCCGCATTTTGGGGGGCTGCGAACAATTTTTGTTCCATACACCTTTTCGATCGGAGGGCCTCCTTCTGCCCCAAACGGCCATTGTTTTTCGCATTTTTTTCGGCCATTATATATTTCGCATATATATGTATATATATATATATATATGTTTCTAGTCTCTCAGTGGGGATCGAACCATCGACCATCAGGATGATAGCCGACGCTTTAATCAATTACACCACGGCAGTCTAAAAGACACTCAGCCTTCTATCCTATTTATGTTAGGGAGAAGGGAAACCCACTAGGCGAATATATTTCAATTCAAACCTAGTTGTAGGATCCATATTTCCAGAATACCATACACGGATTTTTGAGTGTCCCGACGCAACTCGGGTAGAAATTGATTTCATTTAATTCTAACCCACAAAGCATGAGAGTTACAAATATTGAGAATATATCACAAAATACACGTGGAGCCACTAAATGTTTCTAGTCTCTCAGTGGGGATCGAACCATCGACCATCAGGATGATAGCCGACGCTTTAATCAATTACACCACGTTACAAGCGTCGGCTATCATCCTGATGGTCGATGGTTCGATCCCCACTGAGAGACTAGAAACATTTAGTGGCTCACGTGTATTTGTGATATATTCTCAATATTTGTAACTCTCATGCTTTGTGGGTTAGAATTAAATGAAATCAATTTCTAGCCGAGTTGCGTCGGGACACTCAAAAATCCCGTGTATGGTATTCTGGAAATATGGATCCTACAACTAGGTTTGAATTGAAATATATTCGCCAAGTGGGTTTCCCTTCTCCCTAACATAAATAGGATAGAAGGCTGAGTGTCTTTTAGACTGCCGTGGTGTAATTGATTAAAGCGTCGGCTATCATCCTGATGGTCGATGGTTCGATCCCCACTGAGAGACTAGAAACATTTAGTGGCTCACGTGTATTTGTGATATATTCTCAATATATATATATATATATATATATATATATATATATATATATATATATATATATATATATATATATATATATATTTTGTTTCTAGTGATCGACCATCAGGATGATGGTCTCCCTGTTTTCCTGTTCTCCCTAACATAAATAGGATAGAAGGCTGAGTCTGATAGAAGATAGAATAGGATAGAAGGCTGTCTCCCTGTTTTCCTGTTCTCCCTAACATAAATAGGATAGAAGGCTGAGTGTCTTTTAGACTGCCGTGGTGTAATTGATTAAAGCGTCGGCTATCATCCTGATGGTCGATGGTTCGATCCCCACTGAGAGACTAGAAACATTTAGTGGCTCACGTGTATTTGTGATATATTCTCAATATTTGTAACTCTCATGCTTTGTGGGTTAGAATTAAATGAAATCAATTTCTACCCGAGTTGCGTCGGGACACTCAAAAATCCGTGTATGGTATTCTGGAAATATGGATCCTACAACTAGGTTTGAATTGAAATATATTCGCCTAGTGGGTTTCCCTTCTCCCTAACATAAATAGGATAGAAGGCTGAGTGTCTTTTAGACTACCGTGGTGTAATTGATTAAAGCGTCGGCTATCATCCTGATGGTCGATGGTTCGATCCCCACTGAGAGACTAGAAACATTTAGTGGCTCACGTGTATTTGTGATATATTCTCAATATTTGTAACTCTCATGCTTTGTGGGTTAGAATTAAATGAAATCAATTTCTACCCGAGTTGCGTCGGGACACTCAAAAATCCGTGTATGGTTATTCTGGAAATTTGGATCCTACAACTAGGTTTGAATTGAAAATGTATTCGCCTAGTGGGTTTCCC
>JBAKBP010033219.1:0-22138 GCA_037953745.1 Lithodes maja
CTCACACCCAGCGACCGCATGGCACTAAAACAACGCTGAGTTTATCACTAAAACACATCTTATAAAAAAAAAAATCACATTTCATAACTCCTCCCAACAATAGCAAAAGACACAATATCATGCTCCCAGAGCGAGCTTACAGCAGCTCAGCCGTTTGATAGTTCGTGGACTACTCAAACTCTATAGGCTATGACAAACTTATACAATTATCTATATCAAAAAGAAAGAGTTTTTATATGATTTTTATATTTTAATATGTTTTTTCCCGGCTGCACTATAAGGGCAGCCTATTTTCTTCTATACCAAACGCTCAACAATCCTGCTTTACGACCCAATACGCTGGGCTACAACCGCGAGCCAACAAGCACCAAGCGCAAAATACTATTCAAACTAAAGCAGGAGGCTACCCGTGTGTCAATCTACCCAGGATCATATACCCTTGAACGACCATCTGCAACCACGTTGTCACAACCGGCAATATGGCGTATGTCCAGGTTATATACCAATAACCTTAGTGACCACCTGGTCAGCCTCATATTCCGATTGTGAAACTGGTCCAAGATCTTGAGAGGGCGATGATCTGAGTAAACTACAACGACCGGACCATAGGCTGGAACATAGACCTCGAAATGCCCCAGCGCATCATCGTCCTTTTCAATTTCATTCATCAGGTTCTGAAACGTTGCTAGTGCATTCTTAAGTCCGTCAGGCATAACATTGCACCGGTAGGTACTCCCGTCCACAACAAAACCACATACCTCTTTAGCACGCTCGGACAAAGTTACAGGCAACGACCACTCACGACATTCCTTATCCCTCAGACCCTTCGTCCACACGTAATCCAGCTCTGCTTGCACCATAGGCTGTCGAGCAGGATTTATACGGTAGGGAATTAAACTGAGCCTTGCACTATCTCCAGCCTGCATGTCGGATTCTACCCCGTACATCAGGCCTGGAGAAGCAACAAACATGCGAAAGTACTGCCATAGCCTAGTAAATAACTGCCTTGCACTGTCTCCACGAACAACATGCCTAGTGCCCTCCCACAACCCAGCCGAGACCGCAGCTTCTAACCTGTAGTCTCCCTCCTTCTCCACCTTCGTCCCTAGAACAGCCAGGTCATGAGAGGGACAATCAGTACCACCTGTGCAGTCACTCCCATAGTTCATTATTGCTAAGGCTTCCCCGCCGATACCGTACATGCGCACCCCCGCATTTCTTGTGACGACATCTGCCTGCGCAGCATCACCGCTTTCAGCGACATGGCCAGATACAGTCGGTCTATGGTAGGGCTGTTGCATTAGACTAGAGCAGCATTGGGAGGCTATGCGACGACCGGGCACTGCGATACCACAGCCGACCTTACCAATCTGCTCAATGTCCTCCTTTTGACCACCACCCTTGGCAGCCATGGGTCGACCCTGACCTGGCAACCATGCCAAAGCCTCGTCGCCCACCTTGAACCACCGAAACAACGAGGCTAACGGTCTTTCAACATTCACGTGACCTGCCCGTGGAACATCTTGCACCGCCCGAGTTGTGAGACTCAGGGGCTCGGCACGACCAGTGGGGTATGAACCGAGCTGGTGCTGGAGTGCTGCACACTGCTGCTCAGGCAGGTGCTCTAGCGCTTCCACAGCCACCAGACTCGTGTCCCCCGCCCACGGCTCCGCCGAGACATAACAATCCCTTCTCTTCTCCACCTGTGCCCTACTACCCCCCTCTCCTTCTCCACCTTGGCCGCGGCAGACCAACGCAGGGACAGCAGGATGCTCAGGTGGTTGCCTCACAAACTCCTCCAACAGGTTCACATGACATGCTTCCCCGTCCTCGTGTTTGATCTCGACAGCACCATTACCACACTTCTGAACTTCCGGATCCTCCAACTGCAGTTTACAAATATCTGAGGGAACCAACCTGTCTAGATGCTTCCGAAGCAACCCAAGTCCTTCCCCAATATCAAACTGAGCAACCCTTTTTTCTCTCCGTGTGCAACGTTGCTGCCCCGGAGTCTCTTCCGGCCCTACCTCCTCACTAGCTGTGACAGGTCCTGGGGCCTCTCCAGACTCTAACATAGGGGCCAATACTGAATCACCCAGGAGAGCCGCCGAGTCAAAACTCTTAAAACCAACTCCAGCTTTAGCCTCCTCCTGTTGATCGTTCCTCTGCTGGTCTGAAGACGGAGGACTAGGCTGTGACACTTTAGCTGCCCGAGCTCGGGTGACAACACACGCCATGGGTTGTGTCTGGCACCGCTCGACCCACTCTTGCTCTTCCCCACTCACGTCGGCCGGCCTCTCGGCAACGACTAAGGGTAGAACCTCAGAAGCGGGCATTGCAAAGTCGTTGCCGAGAAGAAGGTCGACGCCCTCCACTGGCAGTTTCTCCACAATCCCGACATCCAATTCACGTGCCACACCATCCACCTCCAACTCCAACCGCACCAGCGGGTATGACCGAGTTGCATTAATACCCTGCACCACTACCACCCGAGCCGCATTTATAGGGTAGCCAGTCAAGTTATTCATCAGAGTCTGGGAAGCACCCGTATCACGCAAGACCTCTACTCCATGCTTGCGCCCCGCCCACATCACGCAACCCCGTCCTCTATGGTCGCAAAAAACATCCTGAGCAGGGTTCGAGCCTCCCAGGTGCTTCTGCATTGGCTGTGCCTCAGCCTCTGACGAACTGCCCCGGGCAAACTCAGAAGACTTCAGAGACACACCAATGTTGCAGGCCAAAGACACAGCTGCTGTAGGTGGTTTGCTAGGACAGACTCTTGCAAAGTGCCCCTTTTCATGACAATGATAACACTCCAACTCCCCTCTGGGCTTCCCTTGGTACTGGGAAGGGCCCGGCCCCTTCTTAAATGGGACGGTGCTAGTTTTGTGGTCAGTCTTGGTATCATAGCTCTTGTACTTGTTTGCATAAAGTATATCACTAACTCGGGGGGTTGGGGCATTACGCCCCTTGTTACCTGCCTCACTACGCTGGGCAGACCCGCACCCACGAATTAGTGATAGCCGGAGGTCAGCCATCTTAGCTGCCTCCTGTAGAGTTTTAGGGTTCTTTTCTTTAATAGTTAAAGTCATATCTGCACCAGTACACTTATAAAACTGCTCGAGCAGAAACAGCTCAGTCAACTGTTCGGCCGTCTCAGCTTTCTCAGAACGTGTCCAGTTAGCAAGTGCATCTTTTAAGTCCCGGGCATGTTCAAGAAAGGTCGCCTCCCTAGTCTTTGTAACACCCCGAAACTTCAATCGATATGTTTCTGGTTGCAACTCGTATGCCCGTAGGACAGCTCTCTTCAATTCTGGGTAGTCAATGCAAGACTCTAAAGGCAGTGCATCATAAGCCTTCAGACCCTTACCCGTAAGTCTTGAGGAGACCAGAGCTGCCCACTTCTCTTCAGGCCAATTATGCTCCCTACACTTCTTCTCAAAACGATTAAAAAATTCTGTGACTTCAGTTTCACTAAATGCCGGCACCAATTTGACTAAGTGAGACAAGGACTGTTCTCTTACTTGGCCCTCACGGCCCATCCGAATCCCTGTCGACTCTGCACGAGTCTTATCTAAATCTATTTGAGCACAATATTTCTCTGAGTCGTATCTAAGCTCAGCCTCGTGCCTCCTAGTCTCATTCTCCTGCCTCCTAGTCTCATTCTCCTGCCTCCTAGACTCAGCCTCAATCTCATACTTCCTAGACTCAATTTTAGCAAGCTCAAGTCTAAATATCATATCTGGAGACAGGCAGGAAGAGGGAGCTGCCACTACTGAAGGAGGGGGGGCAAGAACTGGGGAACCACCATACGCACCGCCCGAGGGCACTCCAATCTTCCAATTCTCATCCCTCTGTGGGAGAGTGCTAACCTCCGGCAACTGAGTGGACGGCACTGTGGGAGTCGAGTGAGAGGGGATCTGGGGAGGAACCCCCCCAAACGCCCTCTCCTCCGAAACCCCATGTCGCCCACGCAACACCCAGGAAATCAGCTCCCCCTTGGACATTGGATCTGCCCAAAACCTTGGCTATCAGGTGCAAGCCATAAATATCCACCCCAGTCAGCCTCCCCTCCGTCACATGGTACTGCTTACTCACAAAAAGTCTAGCATCCTCCTCACTAGTTACTAACGGCACCTCCTCAAATGGCATCTCTCGCTTCTCGTCAGTACTAGGGCACGACATACTGAAGTTCACAAAAAAATTCTCGAGACAAAAGTGTTAAACTCCCTTATGTAAGCACTAATTACTAAATTAACTGGAGTCTCTTAAATGCTCTCCTAATTGCCTTACAAAAAAAAATATTCTTCAATATGTACGCTAAAGTACGAACAAACAAATGTTGTACAACTCTGCAAAAAATTATACTGTTCACAAAATCCTAAGCAAGGTCGCCATTTGTTACGACCGGGCACTCGGGTACACTAGGGCTCTTACACAGGACTCGAGTATGGCTCGCTGCCACAACGGAAACACACGATCCCAACCCCAGAGTACTGCCAGCCGAACAAAAAACGCCACTACACTCCAGAGTTCTATCTGCTATAACGGGGTATACAAGAACTCGGTACTAGCGTTTCACACAACAGACTAATAACTAGACGGGAGTTATCTAGTCTGGTCAACAATCAAACAAAGAAGAAAGTACTACAACACTAAAGAATAGTGTTGGCCGAAGCCGAAGTAATCCACCCTTGAACTAAGAACTTAAGAAGTCCTCCACCCTCTACTTCGGATCGGCACTATTACGTTACGTTAAACAATAGTCCTCGAGCATCAAGCAAGGAATCTTCTGATAAGTTAGATGCTTCTCGAATACTCATAAGAAGTAAGTATCGGATTTTGAACAGCAATTTAATGAATAACTCACTGGTAATTAAAGGCTTTAAATTGACATAAGAAGAATTATAAGAATAAGCAATAGGATATGGCAAACATTAAGAAGAAGTACTCCGACAATGCACTGGCAATAGCCTACTAAGATTGTGCTCGTGGGCCACTAATCTCTGAAGTAGCTAAGCGTGCCACACATGAAATCAATAGTGCATAAACAATAATATATATAAGGAGAAGCTTCAATACTATGCTGTATCTGCTGGTCGAGCAAAGTCTAGCTGGGATACATAAGGTTAAGAGACAATGGCTGAGCAAGCGGCTCGTAGCCTAGCGAGGTCCTTAAGACTGTGCGGCCAAATTACGTTAATTGACGGGATGCTCTCTTGAGAGATCCAGATCACTAGTATCTGGTTCTCTCCTGGCGATCATCTCAAAGTCAAGCAAATGAGATAGCACAGTGTTGGGTGGCAGAGGCAAAAGCCCTCACTCGCAACACAGTGCTAAACTCCCACGGTACACAGTCAGAAAGACCACCTAGGCGTTCCACGTCTCCGTTGCAATTGTACTGGTTCAACCGCAACCTAGTACTCATAGGAAATCACAACTCAGAAACCCTATCCCAGTCTAGCATTGCCTAAACCAGCAGAAAACAGGAACATGAATAATCGCACACAGGGAAATGCATATACAAGTGCAACAAACATCAATCAATCCTATTCTAGTTAACCCTTCCAAAAATAGGCTATCTAACAGGCACTTATCTCGTGAGAACTCAAGCGATAATACTTTGGCTGACTAAATCTGCACCAAAGGGGTCATTGGTTAAAAAGGGACGAGAAGAGAAGAAGATAGGCTGTTCAGAGAGTAGAGAAAGTTCACATCAGTCGGAAGAATATGGATAGTTGCAAGGGATATGAGAAGTCGCTCTGCCTGATGAGTTCTGAAGAATGGTGGCAAGAACCTCTCTTTTTATACTCGGCCCTCTAGCGGCATATCTCAAACTACTTAAGGACCGCCCACTGGCAATCATGACGTCATATTCTCTCTCAATCTGGGATCGACAAAGGATTTCCCACGCGCTTGATGAGGGAGGAAGGAGGAGGGAGGAGGGAGTGAGGCCTACACACCTCGTGGCGCGCTCACTGGCCGTCGTTACATAACTCTCTCTCTCATCATTGTATATAAGTCCCACACACAATACTTATATCTAATGATATAAAATAGAACTCGTTGACTTAGAAGAAAACAAAATACATAATTATAATACTTATAGTACAACGGTTCACATAAACTGAGTTAGGAAACTCTACACAGACTACAGCCAAAGTTCCTGCCCTGACGATCCTAGCGAGAGTGGGGCCTGACTGGGCGTTCTGTACAGCATGCTCATACTCGACATGCGTCACAGTGCATTACCACAAAGCCCACCGAAACGCCAACAAAATACCCTCATTGTTCCCTGATTAACACAATGACTGCGGCACATGTTATATGACAATTGCTTGGTCACCACTGTACCATATGGGGGTTTTGGACTAAAAGTAACCTTCGTTCCCTGCACATTTTCATGTATAAGCAAGAGCTAGAACGTATTTCGATGATATATCCCTGAAAGCAGAGGAATAGACCTTTCCAATGACACCTGAATCATATCTATACGACGACTGGTTGCCGTGCAACGATATTGCACAGCTGACGCTAAATCCGTATAAAATAGCGAGTTTGAGCGGTTTTTGCTATCCCCGAGTCTGTAAGGGAGTTGGAGATGTCTCTCACTATCACTAGTAATGGCTCAGACATGGGGGGCTATGGATGGGACCGTTCTGCACTGCTTATACTCGCTCGCCTGCCTCCCAGTCCTTGTTTAAGGCAGAAATTCGGCAATTGTCATATGACAAGTGCTGCAGTGATGACCGTGTTTTTTATATAACAGCCCGCAGTCATTGAGTTAAATAGCACTGTACGAATATTCACATATTCAAATTATGCTACAGGGGGGCAATGCCTAGTGAGTCAATTGCTCAATAGGAGGTGTTCTGAGAGTGAGGATCCGAGTCGAGGGGATGAGACAGTGAAGTATAAAGGCGAAGCAGCCTCAGAAGTGGGACTGCTTCGAGCCATGAGTGGGCAACCAAGAGCCTCACATCTGCGACGGCAGGTTGGTGAAGGCTGGTTGTAGGTCGTGCTTCACTTGTCTCACTTCCTAGATTGGAACAAGACCTCATGGGCTTCACCGTGTTGAGCGGTGAATGTACAGGCTCTCAGCCTATACCCGAGAGGGATTAGTTGGAATATAGAAACAAAACATTAGGTGTCGATTTTTTCCTGGCGAGCGATAGCAAGTCTGTAATTTTAAGAGGAACCGGCCTTTGGCCGGGAAATTTTTCTACCGATTTTTTTTCGTTACAGCTTGATGGAGGTCTACGGAAGAAACTAAACAATAATAAAAATATAAAACAATCTGCATATAAATACGCCCATCTCCCCTTAAAGAGTGCCGGGACAAATATAGAACAAGTAAAGGTAAATAAAGACCTATGCCCTATGGAGTAAGGTATGCCGTGATAAATTAATGAGGAATATATAAAGATAAATAAAGCTATTTGGATTAAAGAGTGCCGAGACAATAAAAAAACGCATTAAGTTAAGATAAATAAAGGACAAGTAATGGTAAATAAAGACATATGGAGTAAGGAGTGCCAGGAAAATAATAAAGGAGGAATAAGTGAAGGTAAAAATATAGTCATATGAAGTGAAGTAAAGAGTGCCGGGACAAATAAAGGACATACAAAGGTAAATAAAGACGTATGGGGTAAGGAGTGCCAGAACAATAATCTGTGTAAATAGAGATAATACAAAGCAAGGAAGATCAGTGTACACATTGATAAATAAATAAAGCACAGTGTAAATAAAGATAAATCAATGAAGCGTTGTGTAAATATAGATAATGTAAATATTAAGCAGGTAAGATCAGTGTAAATAAAGGTAGGGTAGAGAACCTTTGATCCCCGGCCAACAAAGGGTATCAGGCCGCGCCGAACAATAGAGTATGGGATAGTTAAGGTGATCACTGACTGTTTTGTTGGTATTGTTCTCACTTTCACACACTCACTCATTCTCTCTCTCTCTCTCTCTATATATATATATATATATATATATATATATATATATATATACGGTATATATCGTTAGTCACTGTCAGAACGCCACCTATTGAGCCACCTATATATATATATATATATATATATATATATATATATCGTTAGTCATTCTCTCCCAATAACCTCTCTTTCTCTCTAATTATCTATCGTTAGTCATTCTCTCTCAATATAGCTTCTCTCTCTCGTTAGTAATATTCTCTCTCGCAATAGCCTCTCTCTCTCTCTCTCTCGTTAGTCATATTCTCTCTTGCAATAGCCTCTCTCTCTCTCTCTCTCTCTCTCTCTCTCTCTCTCTCTCTCTCTCTCTCTCTCTCGTTAGTAATATTCTCTCTTGCAATAGCCTCTCTCTCTCTCTCTCTCGTTAGTCATATTCTCTCTTGCAATAGCCTCTCTCTCTCTCGTTAGTCATATTCTCTCTTGCAATAGCCTCTTTCTCTCTCTCTCTCTCTCTCTCTCTCTCTCTCTCTCTCTCTCTCTCTCTCGAAATCGACTCAGCACAGGACAACCAGGAAGGAGGACCGAAGACAGCGAGGACGTCAACCTACAAAGGAATTAAATACTAATCCGTCAAGAACCGCGAATTTGGATAAAGCTCCACCAACACGACCCAAATTCAAAACCGTCAGGGATAACGACCGAGGACCGAGGACAGCCATGAATGTAAATGTAGATCCGACCAGAACCAAAAATTCGATGAAAGAACGTTCTGCGAGTTCTAAAACTGCAACTTTAAAGGTTTTCTATGCAAACGCTCGTAGCATACGCAATAAATTTTCAGATTTAGAGGAACTAGTGTTTACAGAAAATTATGATGTGATTGGCATAACAGAATCTTGGCTCAATACAGAAGATAGAGACTTTTTAGCAGAGTATTCACTTCCCGGTTATGTAATGTTTGAGAACAGCCGAATAAATAAAAATGGAGGTGGCGTTTTATTTTATATCAAAGAAAGTCTTAACCCGACCCTCGTGTCAAAACCTCAAATTGTGAACGTCGACACATCTTTTGTGCTAATAAAGAATAATAAAGGTACAAAAATAATACTTGCGTTAATATACAGACCTCCAGCTCAATCAGTGCAAACTGACCGAGAAATTTACGAACAAATTGCAGATGTAAGTAACTCACAAGATACCGTAATTTTTGGCGACTTTAATTTACCTGTGACCAAGTGGGGCGATACTCTTACTTCACACTCCGGACATGACTTGTATACGAACTTACAAGAGAGTTCGTTTTATCAATTTGTTCGAACGCCGACCCGTGGTAATAACGTTCTTGACATTATACTTGCAACAAAAGAAGAATTGATAGAGAATTTGAATGTTGGTGATGAATTCAGTAACAGCGACCATCGTACGATAACTTTCACTTTAAACTTTACTAGTAACGAACCAAATAGTAGCATCGAAAAAGTCCCTAATTTCAAGAAAGCAAACTTCCATAAACTTAGAGCTATGTTTAAAGAAACTGACTGGAGCTTTTTAATTAACAATAACGACATAAATACATCTTGGAAGTTATTCGAAACCACTTACCTAAAAGCAGTGCAAGACTGCATACCATCGAAAATACGGCGTCCAGGCCATAATAATAAGCCCAAATGGTGGAATAAAGATATTTCAAACTGCCTGCTTGCTAAAAAATTTGCTAATGATAGATTAAAATCCTAATAAAATGACGAAGAACGGGTGAAATTTGTAGAGCTACGACGCAAAGCCAAAAAGTTAATTAAGCAAAGTAAAAAGACCTTAGAGTTACATATTGCGAATCAAAGTAAAACAAACCCGAAAGAATTCTATAGTTATATCAGAAAGAAAAAAGTAGTTACTTCAACTGTTGGACCGTTAGTCGATGAAAAAGGAGAATACACCAAAGACGAAGTACAAATGAGTAATGCCCTCAATACCTTCTTTGCATCAGTTTTTACAACAGAAGACCTCAGTGATATCCCTACACCATCGCCGATTCAGATTGATAATTCAGATGTTCTAAGCAATATCACCGTTACAGAGAGAGAAGTATTGAATTGTTTAGATAAACTCAAGGTAAATAAAACGCCAGGACCTGATACAATCTCGCCTAAAGGAAGCTAAGAATGAGCTCTCCAAATCACTGACATTACTATTCAATAAATCCTTGCAGTCTGGAACTATGCCTGATCAGTGGAAGCTAGCCAACGTAACACCGATATTAAAAAAAGGCAGCAAATCCCTACCCAGTAACTATCGTCCAATTAGCTTAACCTCAGTTGTATGTAAAATGCTAGAAACGGTCATACGAGACAGACTCGTAAATCACTTAGAGGAAAATAACATACTTAAAGATACTCAACACGGCTTTCGTAAAAAAAACGTTCCTGTTTAACAAACCTCTTAGACTTCTTCCACGATATCCTCAACCTCTACGATGAGAGTAAAGCTGTAGATATTATATACCTTGATTTTCAAAAGGCCTTTGACAAAGTTCCCCACAAACGTTTACTGCTAAAACTAAAAGCGCATGGAATACAAGACGGTGTGTTGAAATGGATAGAAAATTGGCTCAGCAACAGAAAGCAAAGGGTAGTCATAAACGGTAAGGCATCTAAATGGACCAATGTAAGTAACGGGGTACCCCAGGGATCGGTACTAGGACCAATTCTCTTTCTAATTTACATCAACGACATAGATGAGGGTCTCACCTGCACAATCTCAAAATTTGCTGACGATACAAAAATTGCAAATAGCGTACTCTCAAAAGAACAAGTTGACGATATGCAACACAATCTAGATAAATTGTCATGTTGGGCCCAAATTTGGCAAATGAGTTTCAATGCGGATAAATGTAAAGTACTACATGTCGGATACCTAAATGAGAAAGCAAACTATTCGATGAATGGCACTCAGCTTAAGAATGTAAACAGAGAAACTGATCTGGGAGTAACAATATCGAGTAACCTAAAACCGAGTCAACATTGTTCAGAAGTTGTTAAGAAGGCAAACAAAATAATTGGCTTTATAGGCAGGTCATTTGAGCATAAATCCAAAGAAGTTATCCTAACCCTTTACAATTCCTTAGTCCGCCCTCTTCTGGAATACTGCGTTCAATCCTGGTGCCCTTATTACCAAAAAGATAAAAACAAGCTAGAACGAGTTCAACGTAGAGTTACCAAAATGATACCTAGCCTAAAGAACAAACCATACGAAGAGCGTCTTAGAGAATTAAATCTATTTCCTTTAACCCAGCGCAGATTAAGAGGCAACTTAATTCAAGTGTTCAAAATCATCAAAGGCATCGACAATATGAACTGTAGTAAGTACTTCACTATCGACCAATCTAATTACACGCGGGGAAACGGTTGCAAAATTATTGGTAAATCTTTTAACTCGCACGAATCTAAGAATTTCTTCTTCAATCGAGTTGTCAACTTGTGGAATGGGCTTCCCCGAGACGTTATAGACTGCAGCACCGTTGATTCATTTAAATTCCGCCTAGACAAATATCTCGCATCAAACCCGCGACTGACTGCGTTTGTAAATGAATAACTTTATCCTCCCCTCAGTTACTAACCCATATGTCCCCTACTAACTTCCTAGTCCTGCCACGGACATTAGTTCCAGGGCAGTAGTTCCCTCTCCAATGTTCCCTTACCCACTCTAAACCACTGTTTAGACACTTGATCCTCAGTGTTTTGGAGGATAAGCAGCCTAGAAGGGTCACTAGATCTGTTGTTGCTTGATTTCCTTTGTACTCCTTTGTACTCCTTTGTACTCCTTTGTTAGTAATATTCTCTCTTGCAATAGCCTCTCTTTCTCTCTAGTCATATTCTCTCTTGCAATAGCCTCTCTCTCTCTCTCTCTCTCTCTCTCTCTCTCTCGTTAGTCATATTCTCTCTTGCAATAGCCTCTCTCTCTCTCTCTCTCGTTAGTCATATTCTCTCTTGCAATAGCCTCTCTCTCTTTCTCTCGTTAGTCATATTCTCTCTTGCAATAGCCTCTCTCTCTCTCTCTCTCGTTAGTCATATCTCTCCTGCAATAGCTCTCTCTCTCTCTCTCTCTCGTTAGTCTTATTCTCTCTTGCAATAGCCTCTCTCTCTCTCTCGTTAGTCATATTCTATCTTGCAATAGCTCTCTCTCTCTCTCTCTCTCTCTCTCTCTTGTTAGTCATATTCTCTCTTGCAATAGTCTCTCTCTCTCTCTCTCTCTCTCTCTCTCTCTCTCTCTCTCTCTCTCTCTCTCTCTCTCTCGTTAGTCACACATTTTGCCTACCCTTCGTTTCAGAGCCCCATTCAGAAATCATATTCTCTCTTGCAATAGCCTCTCTCTCTCTCTCTCTCTCTCTCTCTCTCTCTCGTTAGTCATATTCTCTCTTGCAATAGCCTCTCTCTCTCTCTCTTGTTAGTCATATTCTCTCTTGCATTAGCCTCTCTCTCTCTCTCTCTCTCTCTCTCTCTCTCGTTAGTCATATTCTCTCTTGCAATAGCGTCTCTCTCTCTCTCTCTCGTTAGTCATATTCTCTCTTGCAATAGCCTCTCTCTCTCGTTATTCATATTCTCTCTTGCAATAGCCTCTCTCTCTCTCTCTCTCTCTCTCTCTCGTTAGTCATATTCTCTCTTGCAATAGCCTCTCTCTCTCTCTTGTTAGTCATATTCTCTCTTGCAATAGCCTCTCTCTCTCTCTCTTGTTAGTCATAATTATTCTCTCTTGCAATAGCCTCTCTCTCTCTCTCTCTCGTTAGTCATATTCTCTCTTGCAATAGCCCCTCTCTCTCTCTCGTTAGTCACATTCTCTCTCGCAATTGCCTCTCTCTCTCTCGCTCTCTCTCTCTCCTGTTAGTCATATTCTCTCTTGCAATAGCCTGTCTCTCTCTCTCTCTCTCTCGTTAGAGCTACGACGCAAAGCCAAAAAGTTAATTAAGCAAAGTAAAAAGACCCTAGAGATACATATTGCGAATCAAAGTAAAACAAACCCGAAAGAATTCTGTAGTTATATCAGAAAGAAACAAGTAGTTACTTCAACTGTTGGACCGTTAGTCAGTGAAAAATGGAGAATACACCAAAGACGAAGTACAAATGAGTAATGCCCTCAATACCTTCTTTGCATCAGTTTTACAACAGAAGACCTCAGTGATATCCCTACACCATTGCCGATTCAGATTGATAATTCAGATGTTCTAAGCAATATCACCGTTACAGAGAGAGAAGTATTGAATTGTTTAGATAAACTAAAGGTAAATTAAACACCTGGACCTGATACAATCTCGCATAGAGTTCTAAAGGAAGCTAAGGATGAGCTCTCCAAACCACTGACATTACTATTCAATAAATCCTTGCAGTCTGGAACTATGCCTGATCAGTAGAAGCTAGCCAACGTAACACCGATATTCAAAAATGGCAGCAAATCCCTACCCCGTAACTATCGTCCAATTAGCTTAACCTCAGTTGTATGTAAAATGCTAGAAACGGTCATAAGAGACAGACTCGTAAATCACTTAGAGGTAAATTACATACTTAAAGATACTCAACACGGCTTTCGTAAAAAACGTTCCTGTTTAACAAACCTCTTGGACTTCTTCCACGATATCCTCAACCTCTACGATGAGAGTAAAGCTGTAGATATTATATACCTTGATTTTCAAAAGGCCTTTGACAAAGTTCCCCACAAACGTTTACTGCTAAAACTAAATGCGCATGGAATACAAGACGGTGTGTTGAAATGGATAGAAAAATTGGCTCAGCGACAGAAAGCAAAGAGTAGTCATAAACGGTAAGGCATCTAAATGGACCAATGTAAGTAGCGGGGTACCCCAGGGATCGGTAGTAGGACCAATTCTCTTTCTAATTTACATCAACGACATAGATGAGGGTCTCACCTGTACAATCTCAAAATTTGCTGACGATACAAAAATTGCAAATAGCATACTCTCAAAAGAACAAGTTGACGATATGCAACACAATCTAGATAAATTGTCACATTGGGCCCAAATTTGGCAAATGAGTTTCAATGCGGATAAATGTAAAGTACTACATATCGGATACCTAAATGAGAAAGCAAACTATTCGATGAATGGCACTCAGCTTAACAATGTAAACAGAGAAACCGATCTGGGAGTAACAATATCGAGTAACCTAAAACCGAGTCAACAATGTTCAGAAGTTGTTAAGAAGGCAAACAAAATAATTGGCTTTATAGGCAGGTCATTTGAGCATAAATCCAAAGATGTTATCCTAACCCTTTACAAGTCCTTAGTCCGCCCTCTTCTGGAATACTGCGTTCAATGCTGGTGCCCTTATTACCAAAAAGACATAAACAAGCTAGAACGAGTTAAACGTAGAGTTACCAAAATGATACCTAGCCTAAAGAACAAACCATACGATGAGCGTCTTAGAGAATTAAATCTATTTCCTTTAACCTAGCGAAGATTAAGAGGTGACTTAATTCAAGTGTTCAAAAATCATCAAAGGCATCGACAATATGAACTGTAGTAAGTACTTCACTATCGACCAATCTAATTACACGCGGGGAAACGGTTGCAAAATTATTGGTAAATCTTTTAACTCACACGAATCTAAGAATTTCTTCTTCAATCGAGTTGTCAACTTGTGGAATGGGCTTCCCCGAGACGTTATAGACTGCAGCACCGTTGATTCATTTAAACTCCGCCTAGACAAATATCTCGCATCAAACCCGCGACTGACTGCGTTTGTAAATGAATAACTTTATTTTATCCTCCCCTCAGTTACTAACCCATATGTCCCCTACTAACTTCCTAGTCCTGCCACGGACATTAGTTCCAGGGCAGTAGTTCCCTCTCCAATGTTCCCTTACCCACTCTAAACCACTGTTTAGACACTTGATCCTCAGTGTTTTGGAGGACAAGCAGCCTAGAAGGGTCACTAGAACTATTGTTGCTTGATTTCCTTTGTACTCCTTTGTACTCCTTTGTTAGTCACACATTTTGCCTACCCTTCGTTTCAGAGCCCCATTCAGAAGTCATATTCTCTCTTGCAATTGCCTCTCTCTCTCTCTCTCTCTCTCTCTCTCTCTCTCTCTCTCTCGTTAGTAATATTCTCTCTTGCAATAGCCTCTCTCTCTTTCTCTCTCTCGTTAGTCATATTCTCTCTTGCAATAGCCTCTATCTCTTTCTCTCTCTCGTTAGTCATATTCTCTCTTGCAATAGCCTCTCTCTCTCTCTCTCTCTCTCTCTCTCTCTCGTTAGTCATATTCTCTCTTGCAATAGCCTCTCTCTCTCTTTCTCTCTCTCGTTAGTCATATTCTCTCCTGCAATAGCCTCTCTCTCTCTCTGTCTCTCTCTCTCTCTCTCTCTCTCTCTCTCTCTCTCTCTCGTTAGTCATATTCTCTCTTGCAATAGCCTCTCTCTCTCTCTCTCTCTCTCGTTAGTCATATTCTATCTTGCAATAGCTCTCTCTCTCTCTCTCTCTCGTTAGTCATATTCTCTCTTGCAATAGCCTCTCTCTTTCTCTCTCTCTCTCTCTCGTTAGTCACACATTTTTGCCTACCCTTCGTTTCAGAGCCCCATTCAGAAGTCATATTCTCTCTTGCAATAGCCTCTCTCTCTCTCTCTCTCTCTTTCGTTAGTCATATTCTCTCTTGCAATAGCCTCTCTCTCTCTCTCTCTCTCTCTCTCTCTCTCTCTCTCTCTCTCTCTCTCTCTCTCGTTAGTCATATTCTCTCTTGCAATAGCCCTCTCTCTCTCTCTCTCTCCCTCTCGTTTGTCATATTCTCTCTTGCAATAGCCTCTCTCTCTCTCTCTCTTGTTAGTCATATTCTCTCTTGCAATAGCCTCTCTCTCTCTCTCTCTCTTGTTAGTTATATTCTCTTGCAATAGCCTCTCTCTCTCTCTCTCTCTCTCTCTCTCTCTCTCTCTCTCTCTCTCTCTCTCTCTCGTTAGTCATATTATCTCTTGCAATAGCCCCTCTCTCTCTCTCGTTAGTCACATTCTCTCTCGCAATAGCCTCTCTCTCTCTCTCTCTCTCCTGTTAGTCATATTCTCTCTTGCAATAGCCTGTCTCTCTCTCTCTCTCTCTCTCTCGTTAGTCACACATTTTGCCTACCCTTCGTTTCAGAGCCCCATTCAGAAGTCATATTCTCTCTTGCAATAGCCTCTCTCTCTCTCTCTCTCTCTCTCTCTCGTTAGTCATATTCTCTCTTGCAATAGCCTCTCTCTCTCTCTCTCGTTAGTCATATTCTCTCTTGCAATAGCCTCTCTCTCTCTCTCTCTCTCTCTCTCTCGTTAGTCATATTCTCTCTTGCAATAGCCTCTCTCTCTCTCTCGTTAGTCACACATTTTGCCTTCCCTTCGTTTCAGAGCCCCATTCAGAAGCTGTTTTCAACTTCCTTTTTTCGCACAGTCGCCTCAGAGATCTAGGGAAGGAAAAAATGTTAGAATATATATATAAAGTGGGAGAGGGCAAGGATTAAAACACGAATGAATATATACAGTTTGCCATCAGTTTTAAGTGTTACATAGCCAATTTAGTTGTGCACAAGTTTAGGGGCAGATCCCTTTCGCACCCAACCCATGTCATTCCTACTTTATGCTTGAAAATGTGTACCGTCCTTGAGCTGATCACTTTACTATACACTGTTCCAAGTAAGTATGCCACAACTCTTGAACATTAACCTCATAAACGACTAGGGTAATCGAGCTAATATTTCTACCATTTCGGAAGAGTCAGCCAGGGATTATGTGCGGAAATGCTCAGCCCATTTGCTCCTGCTCTGTTGACTTACAGAGGTTAGAATTCACGATTTCTGGACAATCTATTTGGAACGTGGTATAAGCAATCTATTATACATAATACTATAACCTTATAGATACTACAACCTTATATATGTCAAACGAGAAACCTATTCCCTTTTTGTTAGTCATTATTACTATATGAAACGGTTATATTTATACTTTTTATGTGTTTGGAAGTGATAAAATGGACAATACAATGCAACTTCCTATCATTTATCCCATATTCTTTCTCATATTCACTCCAGCCTAAGAACAAAAATTTACCTGGTTTGACGCCCTGATCAATGCTAACCTATGCTCTATAAAATATGCGTATGGAAAGGGTATATAAAGTGTCCGTAATAACCTACCCTGTTAATGGTATGTTTTGCATTTATACCAATTTGTAAGGTAAATCACTATCACTATACCCAATGATCTTATATACTTAAGAGGAGATGAGTCGTTTTTGTGGTCCCCTTTTTTTCCTTATGTTTAGCCCCATTAGTTTTCAGATTTTAAGACGTTCGCCCCATTAGTTTGTCGATCTTAAAACCTTTTGTCCCATCAATATCAATATCAAGACCTTTTGTGTCATATAGGTGTAGATTTGTTCCTGGCGAGCGATAGCGAGCCTGTAATATGGGAAATTATCCTTTGGCCGGGACGTTATTTATTAAACAAATTACAAATTTATCTTGATGGGGGGTCTATGGAGTGTGTTTTTTTTTTTTTAAGCTTGATGAAGGTCTAGAGGAAATAATAATAAACAAAAAAAAATACTAAACAGATACAAAGTATAAGCAAATAAATACGCCCATTCCCCCTTAATGGTATATTTGCATATATACCAATTTGAAAAGTAAATCACGATCAATATACATAATGATCTAATATACCTACAGTGGAACTTAGCTAATTAAAAGTCGTTTGTACCGGCTATTTTGCATTATTGTCAACCCTTTATCCACTTACAGAGCTATCATAATTCTAAAACACTATTTCTACAATATTAGATATGGTGGAAGTGTAAAGTACGAAATGTGTCAGCTTATTGCTAAAAATCTGTATTATTAAAAATATTTAGCTACCTGCGAAACGTTGTCAATAAAGTGCTCCTCCTCAAATGGTGGTTGTATTGATTATGTCGATTTATCAAAATCAATTTTAACATATTAACACTCAACGAGCGGCCTAGGTGGTAATTTCTATGTACCGCCCAGCGTTTTTTTTTACCATTAATGGGGTTGTTTCCGTGCTCTTTTTCATGCATAAACAAGACCCAGAGCATAATACAAGTATGTATCCCTGAAAGGGCATAAATTGAGCTTTCCAATGACACCCGAACCATCCTTCTACGATCACTGGTTGTCTTGCAACGATCGTGCAACCGAAGGGCAAAATCGCTAAGATACGGTAATTTTCTTACATTATTACGTGTGAAACGAGTGAGAGAGGGTGGAGTACAAAGGAGTACATCTCAGTAGTTCCACGGCCACCGTGGCGAGCGGTCAGGAAGTAATCTACGCTCCTCCCACCGCTCAGCTCTCTCTCAGAGCACATTACGTGCTCAAAATTGCATTCGACAATAGCCGGGCCCCGCCACATAGGCCACATTTATTTCACTCGACAATAGCCGGGCGCCGCCAGTTAAGGGTTAATATTATGTTAGCAACATATAATTATGAAGATTACAAATAAAGCTGCGATTACAGCGATAGCTTACTAGTAATTTAGGAGGAACCGGCCTTCGTCTGGGATATTTCTCTACCGCAAACTGTGCAGAATGATTTCGAAGGGGGGTCTTGGGTGTGCATTTTTTTTAAAGTTTGGTGGAGGTCTAGCATGTAAACATTGAAAGCAAAAATATATATACAAATAAATACAATAAAACAAATTAAATACATTTAGGTTTAACAGTGTATGCCCTAACTAACACGTTGCATCGTTGCATCGTAACGCATGTCTGACTATTTCAATTTCAGAGTGTTTCGAAATTTACAACTTCAAAGAGATTGGATGTCAATATATTTCGGTCACTTATCAGAGTTTGACTTAACCATGCATACCAATGGACTCTATCACACGCTGAATTTGGTCTGCATTTATTTATTTCCATTTGAATAGATTGAGGTAGACAGACAGACGGACAGGTTTCTCCCTCTCTCACACACACACACACACACACATAAATCAAGAGTGGAGTGCCTCAAGGATCAGTACTGGCCCCATTGATATTCTTGATTTATGTTAATAACATGGCCAACGGAGTTGATACATACAGTATAATTATGAACATGTTTGCAGATGACGCCAAACTCATGAAACACATCATCAATGAAAACAGTTGTACAAAATTACAAGGAGACCTAAACAGAATCCATAACTGGAGTAAAACATAGGAGGTGGAATATAATTGTAGTAAGTGTCACATCTTAGAAATGGAGAAGAGTGATAGAAGACAAAATGGAAGCTATAGGTTAGGAAATGAGGAAATCAGCAAGGCAAGCATGGAAAAGGACCTAGGAGTGTTTATCCAAGAAAATGTATCCTCTGAGAAGCACATCAACCATATAGTTGGAGCAATGTATAGATTAATAACAAGTATGAGAGTAGCATTTACTTATTTGGATGGAAGTATGCTAATCCAGATAATCACGTCAATGATCAGACCTAGATTGGAATATGCATTAGTGGTATGGTCCCCCCATCTAAGAAAACACATCAATAATTTGGAGAAATTGCAACGAATAACAACCAAACTGATCCCAGAACTAAAGGACCTACAGTACCTTTAAACATTAAGAAGACTAGGGCTTCCCACGCTAGAGAAGAGAAGACTTCGAGGAGACCTGATAGCAATGTATAGATGCATGAGAGGGTTCGAAAGACTCGATAAGGAGGATTTTATTAGGCTGGATGATGGAAGAACTAGAGGGCGTATGTATAAAATAAGAAAGGAGGGGTGCAAGTCAAATTAAAAAAATTTAGCTTTCCATTTTGGTGGAATAACTTAAGTGCGGAGGTTGTAGAAGCAAGAAATATCCACTACTTTAAAAAGTAAACTGAGGCAGGACAACACGAGCGTAGCTGAATTCCTGTAAACTATTTTTTTTTTTTTTTTATTCCAACTACTCCCTCTCGGGCATAGGCTGATAGCCTTTACACTCTACCGCTGAACACGGTGAGGCCCGTGAGGTCTTGTTCTAGTCTAGGGAGTGAGACATGCGAAGCACCCATTCACGGCTCGAACCCAACTCCATCTCTGAAGCTGCTTCGCCTCTGCGCTTCACAGTCTCACTCCCCAGGCTCGGACCCTCACTCTCAGAACGCCACCTATTGAGCAATTAACTCACTAGGCATTGCACCCCTGTAGCATATTTTGAATATGGGAATATTCATACAGTGCTATTTAATCAGAGAACAATGAGGGTATTTTGTATTGGCATTTCGGTGCGCTGTGGTAATGCACTGAAACTAGGTACAGCACAAATTCCATCCCAATAATATCTTCCCATTGACATATTGGGATTCGAACCTGGGTCCATTGGGTTACCGGTCCAGTGGCAGGACCACTCTGCCACACCTGCAAACAGGTGAATACACACACACTCACACACAATTTCTCTTTCTCTCTCACACACACGTCCCATCCCCTTTCCCTCTCGCACACACACACACACACACACACACAATCCTCTTCCGGTATATAAACCCCGGAGTGAGAGACGTAGCAACAATAACAGCCAGGGTTGGGGAGTGGTTACATATCGAAATTGGAAACACCAAACCGAAATAGGGAGTCTAATGGGTAGTGAGGTACACCATTATTGTGTACGCCATTATACGCCTACTGCAGGTGCTTGTGGAAGGGGGGGGAGGCGGGTTTACGATACCTTCCACCACTGACAGCAACACATCTCCCCACTCTCTCTCTCTTTCTCCCCCCCCCCCTCTCTCTCTCTCTCTCTCTCTCTCTCCCAAACAATGTTTTGCATTTCTCGCTTTCCACCCACTTTATAACACCTCTGCACTTTTCCCCAACCCACGATTTGCTTTACCAGTATTTTCTGTATCAATATATTTTAGACAACTCTTTTTGCTGAACAACAATAACAAGAGTGACGACCATCAATATGCCTCTAACCCATTATATAGTAACCAAACAGTGTACTATCCTACACACATTATTTACACTTTCTACAGTTATATGTCCGTTTGGAAGGGACATTAGTGTATCTAGAGGCTTCTGTACCCTACGTGGGGGACGAGGAATGTAAAACACGCATTTACATTTATATACTCTATCTAGACAAAATAGATATATCATATAAGGAATACTAGAGTCTGGAGGGTGAGACAGTGAAGCACTTGAACGAAACAACCAGCCGCTTCAGAGATGGAGCTGCTTCGAGCCATGAATGGATGCTTCACATTTACTCCCCAGACTGAAACAAGACCTCACGGGCTTCACCGTGTTGAGCGGTGGAATGTACAGGCTCTCAGCCTATGCCCGAGAGGGAGTAGTTGGAATATTAAAAAAAAAAAAAATCGAGGAAATATACCTAAGGTGACCTTTAAGGAGAGTTTTCTCTCAAAAGGCTTAGCCAGTTAAATGTGACAGTATACTAGTATATGTATTATAAAAATATTTTGGCTAAATAAAAAGTTTAAATTTATATATATACAATTCTATCGGTTCCCAACAGAGGCAAAATATTCCGTTAGATAAATACACCCATTATAAAAGGAAAAGGGTGCAGGTGTACAAAGGAGTACAAAGGAAATCAAGCAACAACAGGTCTAGTGACCCTTCTAGGCTGCTTGTCCTCCAAAACACTGAGGATCAAGTGTCCAAACAGTGGTTTAGAGTGGGTAAGGGAACATTGGAAAGGGAACTACTGCCCTGCCACTAACGTGGCAGGACTAGGAAGTTAGTAGGGGACATATGGGTTAGTAACTGAGGGGAGGATAAAATAAAGTTATTCATTTACAAACGCAGTCAGACGCGGGTTTGATGCGAGATATTTGTCTAGGCGGAATTTAAATGAATCAACGGTGCTGCAGTCTATAACGTCTCGGGGAAGCCCATTCCACAAGTTGACAACTCGATTGAAGAAGAAATTCTTAGATTCGTGTGAGTTAAAAGATTTACCAATAATTTTGCAACCGTTTCCCCTCGTGTAATTAGATTGGTCGATAGTGAAGTACTTACTACAGTTCATATTGTCGATGCCTTTGATGATTTTGAACACTTGAATTAAGTCACCTCTTAATCTGCGCTGGGTTAAAGGAAATAGATTTAATTCTCTAAGACGCTCTTCTCTTCGTATGGTTTGTTCTTTAGGCTAGGTATCATTTTGGTAACTCTACGTTGAACTCGTTCTAGCTTGTTTATGTCTTTTTGGTAATAAGG